>OX422223.1:205512118-205647118 GCA_949130495.1 Sambucus nigra
TTATTAAACTAATTAATACTACTTTGAGTAATAACATGGATAGAGAAGAGAGATACCTTTAAAAATGAAGACGTCTTGGTTTGGCTTTGATTTGGCTTTGAAAATGAAGATAGATGAGAACCTTTCTTTTTTGTTGGCTGCCAGTGCAGTGCTAGCAGCAGGCGTGATTTTACAAGGCAAGAAAGAGTTAGGGTAAATTAGGTTGAAGTGAATAAATGGGTTGGAGTTAGGCTTGGGCTTTTGGGGTGAGATATAACACATATAGGCTATTTTTTTTCAGAACCTTGGACTGGGCCGTGGCCCACCCCTGCCTTGGGGTGGCTTCGCCCCTGTCTACAACCATAGCGAGCGTTCTTGAAGTTCTTGTACAAGTGTCTGAATCAGAATTTATGGTTGGCATATGGGAAATGATTGTGCACAACCTTTATAAGGCCCTTCTGCATGTCAGATATAAAAGTGATATTTGCCTTATGTTTCTCAATGTGAGGCTTCATCAATCTAGAAAAGTCAGTCCATGAATAATTGCATTTGGATCGGCATATGTAAATCCCAAGTGAAAAAATTCCACTGTTCCCATAAAGTGCACACAATACTACACAAACACCTCCATACTTACCCTTTAAGAAAAAAACATCAAGACCAATCAATGGACTACAACCATACACAAAACCATGCAATGCTGCACTAAAAGCAAGACACAAACATTTAAAATTACTGTCTTCATTTGTTATAAGCGTAAGAACTAAATCCGTATTATACCTACCTATTTGTTCAATGAGAGGAGGCGTCAAAGTAGAACTTCTTTAATAATTTCTATGCACAACCTCCATTATTTTCCACCTAACAGCCGATGCCCAGTAAAGAAATATTCACCCAAAACCTCCTTTAAATCTCTAGCTGAATGTCTTTACATTTGTAGCTCTTGTGATGGATTCTAACATCCTTCTCTAGTTGCTGTAACACCCTGTGCGCAATCTGGCAATCGAGGTGGTCAACCATCGCCGTCAAACTATACCTGACGTCACTAAATAAGTAATCATTCTTAGCATGCGACAGATATGAGACATAAAAAATTTACTTCATAGGATAATAATCAGATTAATCCAGTAAATATAATCAACCATGCAATATTAAAATCCATAACCATGCTAAAGTCTAAAATAATCCAACTCCAAATATATATAAACTCAAATAAAATGATCCAATAGTAAATAGCTGAATAAAATCGTAAACAACTGTGAAATCGATTGGCCCACCAAATTCATAATAAAGTCTCATAATAAATGCGACAAAATAGAAAAGAAATCCTAAACAACTAAAGCATCTAAAGTAAATGAGTCTCTAGCTACACCTATAAGATATCTCCAATCACTCCTACGCAGCTGCCCCAAAGTAAACCTGAAATATTAGTCAACACAATGGGTCATATCCCATCACATGAATACAAGCTACTTTCTCCAATTAGGGTCCGTGAACCCAGACAGTAGCATTATACATAATAAACACAACAATAAAATATTTTAATTTAAATAAGATAATTATTAACATACGAATAAAATCAGCTACGACAATTTAAATCACGTAACTAAGCCACCCCAAAAGTTTAAGTCCAATTTATGATATCATAATCCGATAATTATGCTAAAATCACCTTAGTTATTTAAATCGATTAATCAAGTTATTATTATTATAGCGACGCCTTCATAGCGAGCCGAACCTACTGTATGTCCTGAACTTATTCGGGTCTGCCTAAAGTTTTACACCACACACATTCCCCTCGCTATAGCCAGCCGACCTGTATTTGATGAACCCTGCACTTATTGACGAGGTTCCACGCACGACACGTCATAATAGCCATCCAACTCGTATTCTGTCAACCCTGCACTTATTGATGATGCCAACACACACCCACATCGCAATAGTCAACCAACCCGTATTCTGTCAGTCCTGCAATTATTAACGATGCCAAATTCATTTTTAATTCCCGTTTATTATCTTAGGCATTAATTCTCAAGTTCTCATTATTTTAAATTAGTCCCACCCATTTCTAGAGCATAAATACTCAAACCTATTCCTAGTCCCATACCTAGAGGTCTCCAAAATACAAGTACGTCCTACCATATTTTATAGGATGAATCTCGACCATTAATTTCCTTCTAGTCTCGCGCCTAGACCATCGAATCAACGGAATGACACAAAAATTAGCCCCACCCCGAAATAACACAAAAATTAGCCCCACCCCGAAATATCAACATTCATTTTAACCAAAAAGCCAATCTCTACCCTAAGCACACACGGCTTATAAGTCTTAATTCACATTAAGATTTTTCATAAAAATAGTCCCAAATAGATTTCACTTTCCCTAATTAAGGTTTCTACATTATTTTAAGAAAATCATATAAATTAAGGTTTAAGCGATATTTAAAACGCATAATACTAGAGAGAGAGAATAAAAGTATTCATGCCTGAAGAAAAGTGGGTTGAAAATTTTGATTAAATGGTCGTGTTCCTCTTGAAAAATAAATAAATATCTGTTCTTGAATAATATTGAGAAAACACCGTTTGAGCCTTCAAAAATTGGGTTGAATCTTGATTTAATTTGGGGCCAGGGTTTGTAGATGAAAGGTGGTAAAGATGTGGAAGACTTCTGGTTTAAAAGTTTATGAAAAAAGTATTTAGAAAAGTCTAGCTCTAAGTTATTTTAATATGGAAAAAGGTTAAGAGTTTAAATGTAATTAGAACTCGATTAAAACCAAAGCACTGCCGTCTCTGACCATTTCGAATCGATTCGCCCTCCAGGACAAATCGATTCGGTCTAGTCAGGTGCCCCAAAATGCCCAATTTTTTTTATATATGAATAAAAATATGATTTCTCCCCTGATTTCAATTCCGATTAAAATCTTATTTTCCATCAATAAAATCCAACATATTAAATTGCTAAAAATAATTAAATCCAATTTATTTTTTATTTTTTCGAATTCCAAAAGAAATTAAATTATTACCGGTTTAAAATTATGGGGTGTTACATACTTCCCCACTAACACATGAATTGCATCCTTAAAATTAGACGTAGCTTAAATGCGCAAAATAAAACAAGGCTCACACATGCCTACCCATAGAATGCCACGATCGGGCACCCATACACCCAATCCTACTCGCACATACCCCAAGAGCAAAGATAATATATATATATATATATATATATACACGCATAACTATGAAAATAACGACGTACCACGCTCTCTCGTGAATCACCATTCGATTCTATATCCCCCAAAGTCATCGCAACGCTTAAGCCCTCATATCAATTCATATCACCAAATTAATACTTACGATACCTAACATCTGCACTAACAATCTCTAAAAAAAATCTCGTCTCCCCAAACCACTTCTGAGTATCCTTACATCAAGCTTGCTAGTTCTAACCTCAATGCCTACAACGTCCTTAACAGAAAACATCCTATCTCCAAGAAAAACAACTAATATGTATGCTAGACCCAATACCTTAAGGAGTGCGAATCAACAAAGGGAATCAAAGATCGACAACATGAAAGCTAAACGGATTCACAATCTACGAGACCTAAGACCATGTTTTGATACCATCTGTAACACCCAACGCAATCTGGCATGCGAGGTGGCCAGCCGCCGCCACCAAACTACTTCTGGCGTCACTAAATAAGTAATCATTCTTATCATGTGATGGGCATGAGACATAAAAAAATTTATTCCACAAGATAATAATCAGATTAATCCATTAAATATAGCCATCCATGTAATATTAAAATCCATTACCATGCTAATCTCCAAAATAATCCAACTCCAAATAATATAAACTCAAATAAAATGATCCAACTGTAAATAGATGAATAAATCGTAAACAACTGTTGAACCAATTGGCCCACCAAATCCATAATAGAGTCTCATAATAAATACGATGAAATAGAAAATAAATCCTAAACAAATAAAGCATCTAAAATAAATGAGTCTCCAGCGACACCTCTAAGATCTCTCCAACCACTCATATGCAGCTACTCCAGCGTTAAACCTAAAAGTTAGCCAACACAATGGGTCAGAGCTGTAATACCCCGTATTTTTATGCTATATTAATTTGAGGATTTATTAAATTTAATGTGAGTTAATTATTTAATAAAAATTCGGAAATAAATTATGTCATAATTATTAACGTGACGAGAGTTAGTAATTATGGGAAATTTGTTGAATATTACTAATGAGCAAAGTAATATGTAATATTGGTTATATTAAATGTCACGAGTGAATAAAATGACAATTTTGGAAATTTGAGTCGGGACGCGCCCGTGTCGCGTCAGGACTAAATATTGATAAATAAAAGTGAATATTTTATAAGTTGTTCGTGTGGTCGTTTTGAGTGCGCCAACGCATCCGGAAGGGTCGAGATAGTCAGAAAAGTGTACCCGGGGATTTAGTTTGAGTCTCGGGGCGTTTTTAGGCCTAATTGGTACCCTGGGAGGGCGTTTTAGACATTTCACATTTTTGGGTAATTAAACCCACGAAAATCAGTAATCTATATCAGCCATTTAGGTTAGTCAGATAGGGTTAGAAAGCTCAAACACAAGAACGGCCATAGGAGAGGAAGGAGAGAGCTCTCAAGGCAAATTCAAGGCCCAAAATCCATCCGGTTGCACCGCCACCACCACCAACGCGTAGATCGCGCGACGGGAAACGCAACCACATCAAAATCATCCGCAAACCAGAACGTCGAAAATCCCAGGCAAGTGTTTATCTTGCTTATTTCGTTGATGCATCTTTCATATTAGTGTAGGAATGATTAGGATGAGTTTTATGGAAGAAAACCTAAGATTTGAGATAAGAATCGCATGTAGTTATGGTTTAAATAATAATTCTGGAAACCCTTGCCATGTAGAAGAATTTACCCACGAAATTATGATGTTTATAAGAAGAAATTTCTGGAAAAACAGATTGGAACCATGATTTAGAGATTTCTAGGGTTCTTGAATATTTAAATGAATTATGGCATGATTAATCCATGTTTAGTGACGTAAATTGACATGCTTTACGTAGGAAATGTATGATATCATGTTGGGATGTTAGTAGTACAAATTTTGAGACGTTTGGGATTGTAAAATATGGATTTGGTGTAAGTTAGAAGATGAAACCCGTAACTGCAATTCTGCAGATTTCGCAGACCTGCTTGATATATCGATCGAGCCCAGAGCTTCGATCGATCGAGCCCCAGACCTCAATCGATCGACCCCTCCTGGCAGACCCATGTTTCCCCTTATTAATTAGTTGAAATTCAATTTAATGTGAAATAATTCTTGGGCATTCTTAATAAAATGTTTTGGGAGATATGGAGGACCAGTAGGACATATGAATAATTTTGGGATTCTTAATATGAGACGAGAATTGTACTTGTGGGATAATTACTTAAGGGTTGATGAGTTTATGAATTAATGGGAGAGTTGCGTAAGAGAGTTACGTTGGAACATAGAAAGGACACTTACTGAATTTTACACTTGGGAGGATAGAGTCCATGCATGTTACGTATTCAGATGAGAAAATCCTTCGAGTTAAGGTTAGAAACGAACTCTTATACGTAATACCAATAATGTGAAAATTAAGGATAAATGTTGTAATTATGGGTGATGAGAGGAACCTATATAAATATGATAAAAGTGGTATATTTATATGATTGTGTATGCATATATTATATACATGTGAAAACCATGCCCGCGCTACTTGCTATCCCTGAGGTTACCGCGCTGGGACAGTCTTATCTCGATGGGACCTTTATGGGGGGTATTGACTTGTACCCTAGAAGATAGATATCCTTAGTACAGGCTATCGAATCGATAGTTCAGACGGTCCTAAGAGGTGTGGGGTATGTACTGACCTCTTAGAGACTTGGAATCTACGCTTCGCCTCAATATTGTTTGTATATATATGTTGATACAGTTCGAGGGTGATTCCGAACTTGTATTTCCCTTAGTGTGAGCGATACGGGGATTGGATAGCAGAGTATGCCCGCACCATAGTTTTATTTGGGGTGCTGTTATAATATATATATTATACGAGTAGTTAATATATATATGAAATTATAAAATTTGGTACTACCTACTGTGTTATGGTAAGTAAGATTGATATAATGTCGTGAATCGGAAATACTTGTTTGAAAAGTATAATATAACACTGGGAAGCTTTGTTAATAAATAAAGTAAAATGAGAGCATTGTTATTAAGCGAAATCCTCCTTTTTAAACATTTACATGTCTCGGTTCTGAAATCTTACGAGTAATCTAAGATAAGTTAAATCATTGGGAAGATTAGTGCAATAAATGATAAGATAAACCGTTGGGAAGGATAGTGCGATAGGTGTGCACATTAGAAGAGAGGTGAGAATTTCTCAAGAGAGTGTCGCACTAATATGTTGTTGCATTGGCCTGTATCAATTTAAATACTTGCTAAACGAATTTTAAATCATACACACTATCGGGCTCTGACCCGTTTCTTTTCCTCTCTCTCTTGTATATATATGTATATATTACAGGTGCCCAGCCACAGGGGCGTCTTGCTTAGGATCCCTTGAAAGGAACGTGCTGCAGCTTAGGTGGGAGTCACAGGCCACTTGCATAGACGACTTCTTTTACTTGATTCCACATCTATCATTCTCATTTATTGGGCATGTGTCGCCCTTTCCACTATTTATCTATTTTATTGGGACATTTGTATTTCAGTTATTTCTAGTACGGTTACTTTGGGATTTATTCAGCATGAATGTTTTACTTTTGGTTTTAAATGTTGGGATTTTGAATGTTGAATGTTTCAATTAATTGGATTATGTTCCAGGATAATTGTGGTATGATTCTTACTTATTGATAATGTTGTTAATAAATAAATAAATGATTTTTTTCTTTAAAACTAAAATTTGGAAAGTAATGTTAAAAATGGTTTTGACACTTAGATTAATTAATTAGGGTGTTTAAATTGGAAATTTATTTTTACGACAGTGATGCTAAGAAGGAACCAACTGTTCACCTTGATTCTTAATTTAATGGAGGAGTGATCACCCGGTATTTAATTAGGCAGGGTGTCACAAGAGCCCAGCGCATGAATACAAGCTACTCTCCCCAATTGGGGTCCGTGAACCCAGATAGTAGAATTATACGTAATAAACACCACAATAGAATATTTTAATTTAAACGAGATAATTATTAACATATAAATAAAATCAACCACGACAATTTAAATCACGTAAATAAGCCACCCCAAAAGTTTAAATCCAATTTATGATATCATAATCCGATAATTACGCTAAAGTCACCTTCTTTATTTAAATCGATTAATCAAGTTATTATTATAGCGACGCCTTCATAGCCCTACTGTATGTCCTGCACTTATTCGGGCTCACCTAAAGTTTTACACTACACGCATTCCCCTCGCTATAGCCAGCTGACCCGTATTCTGTCAGCCCTGACGAGGTTTCACACACAACACGTCATAATATCTAGCCTGCCCGTATGTTATCATCCCTGCACTTATTGATGACGCCAACACACATCCACGTCGCAATAGTCAACCATCCCGTATTCTGTCAGTCCTGTAATTATTAATGACGCCAAATCATTTTTAATACCCGTTTATTATCTCAGCATTAATTCTCAAGTTCTCAATTTCTTATTATTTTAAATTATCCCCACCCTATTATAGAGCATAAATTATCAAACCTACCCCTAGTCCCATACCTAAAGGTCTTCAAAACATAAGTACGTCCTACCCTATTTTATAGGATGAATCTCGACCATTAATTTCCTTATAGTCTCGCACCTAGACCATCAAATCAATGGAACGACATAAAAATCAGTCCCACCTTGGAATATTCCATCCGTACAAATCTACACTAACTAGTCCCATATCTAGAGAGTGTTAACCCCAACTAAGGTCTACTCATTAGTCCCATACCTAGCAATCACTCCTAAAATTTAGGTGAGAGCATATTATACAAAATTTCGTCGTCTCCGCGGTGATAAATATAATCAAACCAATAATTTCCTGTAATACCCCGTACTTTTGGCTAGATTTATTTTTGGGATTAATTAGTTAAATGCGTATTAATTGGAAATTAATCCGGGTTATAAATACTAATGAGATGCGAGTTGGTATTTGATTATGTGCATACATGTTTTGATATATGTATTTGGTATTATAAATTTGTCGTGAGATTTATATACGGCAATTTGGAAATTTTGTTGAGACGCGTGTGACCGCCGCGTCATGGTATAATATTTTGATTATAAAAGTGAATTTAAAATCTATAATCCGTATGGTCGTTTTGAGTGCGCCAACGCGTCCGGAAGGGTCGAGATAGTCCGAAAACACTAGCCGGGGGTATAGTTTGGGTCTCGGGGTATTTTTAGGCCATACCGGCAACTTAAAGGGTATTTTGGTAATTTTACATTTTGAGGAATTAAAAGTGACGAAAATTGGTTAATTAAATCTGATGTGGATTTGACCCACTAAGCCCATGACCAACCCATATTAACCTAGAAGGCTATGTAGGTTATCATTTAGGTTTTCTAAGTTTCCCCAAATCAAACCCTAGCCACCTTAAGCCACCATTGGAGAAGGAGCTTGGAGAGAGGAATTTCTGCAGAAAACTTCATCAAACCTACACCAAAATCAGAAATCAAACCAAGGCAAGTGATTTTATTCCATTTAAATTCAGAGAATGTCTTTTCCATGTTAGAAATTGAAGAATTTTGATTGTTCTTGAAAGATTGAATGAAAACCCACGTAGTTGGAGTTTAGAACTTGAAAATTTTGAAGAGAATTGCATGTAGTATGATAGGTAGATGATTTCCCTCATAATAACTGTGATTAGAAGAAATTAAAACGAATTAAATTCTGGGATTTGATGATGATATAAAGTTAGGGTTCATGTTCTTGAGATATTGGGAAAAAGTGTAGAAATTTGTAGATTTAATTGATGTTAGGATGGATTGATCCCTTAAAAACATGTTAGGATGTGACTATATATGTTTAGTATTGATTATAGACCTTTAAACGATTGTTGGGACTTAGTTTAGAAGATTTGAGGTGTTAAAATGGATGAAAAACGAATTGGGGAAAAATCTGGGCCGAAACTGGTCAGTCGTTAGAAGCAGTTCCCAGGTCGTTCGAACGAACTCGTTCGAACGAGCTTCTAACGAGTTGACCAGTCGTTGCTAACGAGTAGGGATTTCGTTCGATATCTCGTTCGAACGAGATATCGTTAGAAGGGAAAGTTCGTTCGAACGAACTGGATCGCGTTCGAACAGCCTCGTTCGAACGAGACTTCTAACGAGCTGACAGTCCAAACTCGTTCGAACAGTCTCGTTCGAACGAGACTTCTAACGAGCTGGCAGTTTGGGCCATTTTGGACTGTTTTGATTTTTGGAGTTCCGTAAACTTATTCGAGGATATAGATATCATTCCGTAGATGTAGTAATGATAGAATTGAGACATTTGGGTATTTATGAGGAGGAATTTATATACGAGAGTTGTAATACATGGACGGTTTGGGTTGAGACGTGAGTGTCTACTACGACGTGAGAATAGTTTATGGCGCGTAAGATGATAAACCGGAATAGTATAAATTACGATAATTATATATTGGTACTAGATTGAGAATAGTACTACGATTAAACTACGGTATTACTAAGACGTGTGTTACTTCGTATTGGTATATGAATTGTGTGTATGACATACCTACCATACTTGCTATCACGGGAGGTTGCGTTCGCTTAGGACCCTCTAATCCTTGTGTGCCTACGGGGGGGATATAGACTGGTACCTCGATGAACATAGGTCAGAGAAAGACTTATTGGGATGTTAATAAGTCCGCTGATCGTGGGAGCGTAGGTATGTGCGTGACCCATGTGATGTGACTGTGTTCGCCTCCATTATTTGTGATTTGTGTTATCTGAACTATTCCTGAGAGATTCGGAATATGTGATCCTTATGTACGTGATGTACCGGGATGGATAGCAGAGTATGTGTGCACCGCAGCTTAGTTCTCGGGGTGCTTGTATTGTATATTTATGATGTGAATAATATACACTTAATTTATGGGAATCCTCATGTTAATGTTGTGAATATAATTACGGTATTGTTTCGAGAAATATAACGAGTTAACTGATAGTTATACATATTGCATATTGAGCATTTGAGTTTATGTTAAATCCCTATCTAATTACGAGCGTTATATGTTAATAGGACCGGGAAATAAGGGTAGGAACTATTACAGTCTAGCTAGTTATGATGTCACTTAGCTAGTGGTTTATACCGTTGTAGATGGGTACTTACGTTAGGAGTGCACAGTTAGACGAGAGGTGAGAATATCATGTGAGTGTACGTCGTAACATGTACTTTGCATTTAATGTTTAAATGTTTTTAAAGCACTTGCAGGTTTTTAAAATATAACTCCACATTCGGGCTCTGACCCGTTTGCTTTTCAAATCTATTTTTCTTGTAAAACCATTTTAGGTGCCCAGCCACAAGGACACCAAGCATAGGATACTCATTCAGGTGACGAGCTGTAGCTGTTTGTGGAAGCTACAGGGATTTGCTTGTAGACGCTTCTATCTTTTGGATTCCAGAGTCCCTATCTATCAGTTGTAGGGCATGTTGCCCATTTCTATTTAGAGACATCTTTTACATTTCAGTTTTCAGACTTTGGTTTGTATTGTTTTAGTATTCGGTTATTTACTTCAGTTATGGGATTGTAGTGAGGAGTTTTTCCTCCAGACTTTATTTACTCTATTGTGATGGTTATTCGTTTTACTTCAGTATGGTGAATGGTGTTATTTATTTCTTCATTACACTTGTTGCATGTTAATCGGACTTTAATTAAAATTTGGCAACTTACTTTTTAAATACTAGGTGGTTAGTAATAATAAAATGTTTTCGACAGTGATGCTATTAACTGAGCCAACTGGGCATTTTGAATTAATTTAATAAAGGAGTAGCTACCCGGTATTTAATTAGTCGGGGTGTCACAGGTGGTATCAAAGCATCAGGTTCTAGTGTCCTTTAGGATCTGTACGACTATTATGTTTCCGCTACGTTTCTTTGATATAAAGCCCTATATTTTAGGACTGTTGTACTCTTTTTGTGTATGCTTCGTTCTTCAGCTATTTTAAAATTATAAACAGTGAACTTATAAACTTTGTTCTTATTTCAGATGCCTCCAAGACGTGCACGACGAGTTCCCAGGGATGCAACGCCCGAACCCCAGCCCGCTCCAGTTCAGGGCATGATGAACGCCGCTGAGGTTGCAGCTATAGTAGCCTAAGCGGTAAATATTGCAATTGCCGTGATTCAGCAGGCACCACCTCAGGCGCCGGTTGTCGCGCCGGTACAGGCAAATGCATTCCCGTCTGCTTGGGAGCGTGTACGTGACGCTTTTCAGAAAGCGCATCCGCCAGAGTTTGCAGGTAGCTCAGATGTGGTAGTCTCGAGCCAATGGAGGAAGGATATGCAGAGGCACTTGAGAATGCATGAGTGCACTGATGTTCAGAAGTAGGTGCTAGCTACTTTCAAGCTGGTTGGATCTGCACTGCAGTGGTGGGAGTCTATTACCACCGCGGAGGAGAGGGATACCCTCACGATTCAGGAGTTCTGGATGCGGTTCGACCGCAAGTACTTTCCGTCGGCTGTTCATACGGAAATGAGGAGGAAGTTGATGAGTTTGAAGCAGGAGGGCAAGACTGTGGCCGAGTATGAGGCCGAATTCACTAATCTGTTGAATATCGGTGCAGACGAGATAACAACAGAGAAGAAGAAGATTGAGAAGTTCACCGACGGGTTGAATTGGAGGATCCGTCAGCATCTGCTAGGGAACCTATTGTTGGCCACTTATTCTGATGTGGTTAACGCTGCATTATTGCACTATCAGGACCACCGTTTTCATATGGCCGAGGGCAAGAGGTCGGGGGAGTCTAGCCATCAGGGCAAGACTGGAGGACACGGTGCCAGCGGGGCACAATCTGGTTAGGGGCAGAGACAGAATGAGTAGGGCTCCCAGCAGGGGGATAATAAGAGGTTCCGGTCAGGGAACTACAGGCAGGGACAGGGAGGTTTCCGTCAGGGCCATCAGGGTCCAAACGGCCATCAGGGCCAACAGGGGCAGAATGGGCAGCAGTTTCACCAGGGCCAGCAGGGCCAAGGGAGGAACGATAACGGCCACCAGGGCCGGGGGCAGCAGGGACAGAGAGGAGGGAACTTCCCAGGGAAGTGCTTTGTTTGTGGCAAGACTGGCCATAAGAAGTAGGATTTTCCTGATAGGGGCAGGGCCCCACAGCAGCAGCAGCAGGGTGCTCGCCAGGAGCCACAGAGGCCTATGTTTCCCGCCGCTCTTCCTGCACCGCCACAGATGGCAGCACTGCCACCCATTCCAGCAGTCCCAGCTCAGCAGGGGCAGCTACAGTATGGACGTGTCTACAACATTCACCAGGCTGCAGTTCCACAGGCACCGCCCGCGATCGAGGGTACGTTTCCTATCCATGGCACTATGGGTCGGGTGTTATTTGATACGGGTGCTACACATTGTTTTATAGCTACACACTTCGTGAAAGCTTTAGGATTGTTAGCTACGGCAGAGAGCACAGTGACGTGTGTCGACTCACCATTGGGGAGTGGGTCAATTATTTTCTTTATATGCCGGGGAGTGGGAGTAGGGATTGGTGGTTTGGTATTACTTGCAGATATGTTGGTATTAGATATGCATGTTCACGACGTGATCATCGGTATGGATTGGCTCGTAACTTATAGGGCCATGATTGATTGCTTCAGCGGAAGCATTGTTTTTGCCATTCCGGGGAAAGAGATGTTTGTAGTGGCGATGCCTCGCCCAGAGGGAGGATCGACCGCTCATCTGTATTAGGTTGTGATTCCTTTAGATTCTATCCCAGTTGTCAGGGAGTATTCAGATGTGTTTCAGGAGATACCAGGCTTACCACCCAGTCGAGAGATAGACTTCGTTATAGATTTGCTACCGGGTACGAGACCTATAGCACGTGCACCGTACCGTATGGCTCCGGCAGAGATGCGAGAGTTACGGGATCAGATAGAGCAGCTGTTAGGCCAGGGCTTTATCCGCAGGAGTACCTCACCTTGGGGCGCTCCAGTTTTGTTTGTGAAGAAGAGGGACGGTTCACTGAGATTGTGTGTGGACTACCGGGAGTTGAATAAGGTCACGATACGGAATAAGTATCCGTTGCCTCGAATCGATGACTTATTCGACCAGTTGAGAGGAGATTCTTTCTTCTCGAAGATTGACTTGAGATCGGGATACCATCAGTTGCGTATCAGGGAGGAGGATGTCTCGAAGACTGCGTTCTTATCGAGATATGGTTCTTACGAGTTTCGGGTTATGCCTTTCGGCTTGACCAACGCTCCAGCAGTGTTTATGGACTTGATGAACAGAGTGTTCAGGGATTTCCTATATCAGTTTGTCATTGTCTTCATTGATGACATTCTGGTTTACTCTCAGACAAAGGAGGAGCACGTCGAGCATTTGAGGCAGGTTTTGCAGACACTTCGTCAGAACGAGTTGTATGCAAAATATGAGAAGTGCGGGTTTTGGCTGAAGGAAGTCCAGTTCTTGGGTCACATTATTTCCGACCGGGGAATATCTGTTGATCCGGGGAAAGTATCGGCAGTGAGGGAGTGGGGACAGCCCACGACACCAACTGAGATTCGTAGTTTCTTGGGTTTAGTAGGATACTACAGGAGGTTTATTCCGGGTTTCTCGGAGATAGCAGGTCCTTTGACACATCTGACTCGTAAGGGTGTGCCATACATCTGGAGTGATGCCTGTCAGTTGGCATTCGATGAATTGAAGGACAAATTGACCTCAGCACCTGTATTAGCATTGCCGAGACCGGGAGTTGAGTATTTGGTTTACACCGATGCGTCTTTGCAAGGCCTTGGAGGTGTATTACAGCAGGAGAGACAGGCCATAGCTTATGCTTCCCGTAAGCTTAAGCCTCACGAGAAGAATTACCCCACGCATGATTTGGAGTTGGCAGCAGTGGTATTTGCCTTACGGATTTGGAGGCACTATCTTTTGGGGGAGAAGTTTCAGCTGTTCACGGACCACAAGTCCCTACAGTACCTGTTCACGCAGAAAGAGTTGAATATGTGGCAACGTAGGTGGCTTGAGTTTGTGAAAGACTACCAGTTCGACATCCAGTACCACCCGGGTAAGGCTAACGTGGTAGCAGACGCGTTGAGCCGTAGGCCAGCAGATGAGGTGGCAGAGGTGTGGAAGGCAAAGTGGAAGGAATTGGGACACCATGATGCAGTGGCCCGATCTTTCATGTCTGTGATGACCGTTACACCGCAGATTGTCAGGAAGATAGTACGGGCACAGGCTAATGACTCGTTCTGTCAGGAGCAGATAGTTCGATTACTAGCAGAGGGAGCCGAATCCTATACCGTTAGCTCAGACGGGGGATTATGCTTCAATGGGAGATTGGTAGTTCCGGAAGGGGAGGAATTGCGACATGAGGTGATGGCAGAGTCGCACGGCTCACGGTTCGCGGTACATCCCGGAGGGGATAAAATGTACCAAGACATGAGACGGCAGTATTGGTGGAGCGGTATGAAGAGAGATATCGCTGAGTTTGTTTCGAAATGCGCCACTTGTCAGCTTGTAAAAGTGGATCATCAGAGACCAGCAGGATTTCTACAGCCGTTGGAGGTCCCGGTGTGGATGTGGGAGAGCATAGCCATGGACTTTATCACGGGGTTGCCTACGTCGCAGAGGGGTCACGACTCCGTTTGGGTAATTGTGGACAGGTTGTCCAAGGTCGCTCACTTCTTACCCGTAAGGAATGACTACACTACGGGACAGTATGCCCAGCTCTTCATTTCAGAGATTGTGAGACTTCACGGTGTGCCCCTAAATATCGTGTCTGACAGAGACAAGATATTTGTTTCGCGGTTTCGGGAGAGTTTCCAGGAGGCCATGGACACGGAATTGCGATTGAGTACGGCTTATCATCCGCAGACCGATGGGCAGACAGAGCGCACCAATTAGATGTTGGAGGACATGCTACGCATGTGCATTATTGACTTCGGGGGTGGATGGGAGCAGTACCTCCCACTGGTGGAGTTTGCTTACAACAACTCCTATCAGTTCACGATTGGCATGGCTCCGTTCGAGGCATTGTACGGTAGGCCTTGTCGTTCCCCAGCATGTTGGTTGGAGGTGGGGGACAAAAAACTGCTTGGGCCGGAAGTGATTCAGGATACTTCGGCAAGGATTGAGTTGATTCGGAGTCGCATTCGGGTAGCTCAAGACAGGCATAAGAGTTATGCTGATGCGAAGAGATTTTTCAGAGAGTTCCAAGTGGGGGACCAGGTTTTGCTCAGGGTATCTCCTATGAAGGGGATTATGCGTTTCGGGAAGAAGGGGAAGTTGGCACCGAGGTATGTGGGGCCGTTTCCTATTATTGAGCGGATCAGATCGGTTGCGTATAGACTTGGGTTACCGGAGCATTTGCATCGGATTCACGATGTGTTCCATATTTCCTCGCTGAGGAAATACCTTAGAGATAATTTGGCTCATTCTCACATTGCTGTGGAGGACATCGATCTCCAGCCGGATAGCTCTTACGAGGAGGGGCCGATTGCTATTTTGGACCAAAGCGAGAGGAAACTGCGGTCAAAGATAGTCCCGTTAGTGCGTGTTCAGTGGCGACATCACAATATCGAGGAGTCCACATGGGAGCGCGAGGATGAGATGCGCGAACGTTATCCAGAGTTATTTTTAGCAGGTACTTTCTAGTTTCGAATTTCGGGACGAAATTCAGTTATTAGGAGGGAAGTATGTAATACCCCGAACTTTTGGCTAGATTTATTTTTGGGATTAATTAATTAAATGCGTATTAATTGGAAATTAATCAGGGGTTATAAATACTAATGAGATGCGAGTTGGTATTTGATTATGTGCATACATGTTTTGATATATGTATTTGGTATTATAAATTTGTCGTGAGATTTATATACGGCAATTTGGAAATTTTGTTGAGACGCGTGTGACCGCCGCGTCATGGTATAATATTTTGATTATAAAAGTGAATTTAAAATCTATAATCCGTATGGTCGTTTTGAGTGCGCCAACGCGTCCGGAAGGGTCGAGATAGTCAGAAAACACTAGCCGGGGGTATAGTTTGGGTCCCGGGGTATTTTTAGGCCATACCGGCAACTTAAAGGGTATTTTGGTAATTTTACATTTTGAGGAATTAAAAGTGACGAAAATTGGTTAATTAAATCTGATGTGGATTTGACCCACTAAGCCCATGACCAACCCATATTAACCTAGAAGGCTACGTAGGTTATCATTTAGGTTTTCTAAGTTTCCCCAAATCAAACCCTAGCCACCTTAAGCCACCATTGGAGAAGGAGCTTGGAGAGAGGAATTTCTGCAGAAAACTTCATCAAACCTACACCAAAATCAGAAATCAAACCAAGGCAAGTGACTTTATTCCATTTAAATTCAGAGAATGTCTTTTCCATGTTAGAAATTGAAGAATTTTGATTGTTCTTGAAAGATTGAATGAAAACCCATGTAGTTGGAGTTTAGAACTTGAAAATTTTGAAGAGAATTGCATGTAGTATGATAGGTAGATGATTTCCCTCATAATAACTGTGATTAGAAGAAATTAAAATGAATTAAATTCTGGGATTTGATGATGATATAAAGTTAGGGTTCATGTTCTTGAGATATTGGGAAAAAGTGTAGAAATTTGTAGATTTAATTGATGTTAGGATGGATTGATCCCTTAAAAACATGTTAGGATGTGACTATATATGTTTAGTATTGATTATAGACCTTTAAACGATTGTTGGGACTTAGTTTAGAAGATTTGAGGTGTTAAAATGGATGAAAAACGAATTGGGGAAAAATCTGGGCCGAAGCTGGTCAGTCGTTAGAAGCAGTCCCCAGGTCGTTCGAACGAACTTGTTCGAACGAGCTTCTAACGAGTTGACCAGTCGTTGCTAACGAGTAGGGATTTCGTTCGATATCTCGTTCGAACGAGATATCGTTAGAAGGGACAGTTCGTTCGAACGAACTGGATCTCGTTCGAACAGCCTCGTTCGAACGAGACTTCTAACGAGCTGACAGTCCAAACTCGTTCGAACAGTCTCGTTCGAACGAGACTTCTAACGAGCTGGCAGTTTGGGCCATTTTGGACTGTTTTGATTTTTGGAGTTCCGTAAACTTATTCGAGGATATAGATATCATTCCGTAGATGTAGTAATGATAGAATTGAGACATTTGGGTATTTATGAGGAGGAATTTATATACGAGAGTTGTAATACATGGACGGTTTGGGTTGAGACGTGAGTGTCTACTACGACGTGAGAATAGTTTATGTCGCGTAAGATGATAAACCGGAATAGTATAAATTGCGATAATTATATATTGGTACTAGATTGAGAATAGTACTACGATTAAACTACAGTATTACTAAGACGTGTGTTTACTTAGTATTGGTATATGAATTGTGTGTATGACATACCTACCATACTTGCTATCACGGGAGGTTGCGTTCGCTTAGGACCCTCTAATCCTTGTGTGCCTACGGGGGGGATATAGACTGGTACCTCGATGAACATAGGTCAGAGAAAGACTTATTGGGATGTTAATAAGTCCGCTGATCGTGGGAGCGTAGGTATGTGCGTGACCCATGTGATGTGACTGTGTTCGCCTCCACTATTTGTGATATGTGTTATCTGAACTATTCCTGAGAGATTCGGAATATGTGATCCTTATGTACGTGATGTACCGGGATGGATAGCAGAGTATGTGTGCACCGCAGCTTAGTTCTCGGGGTGCTTGTATTGTATATTTATGATGTGAATAATATACACTTAATTTATGGGAATCCTCATGTTAATGTTGTGAATATAATTACGGTATTGTTTCGAGAAATATAACGAGTTAACTGATAGTTATACATATTGCAAATTGAGCATCTGAGTTTATGATAAATCCCTATCTAATTACGAGCGTTATATGTTAATAGGACCGGGAAATAAGGGTAGGAACTATTACAGTCTAGCTAGTTATGATGTCACTTAGCTAGTGGTTTATACCGTTGTAGATGGGTACTTACGTTAGGAGTGCACAGTTAGACGAGAGGTGAGAATATCATGTGAGTGTACGTCCTAACATGTACTTTGCATTTAATGTTTAAATGTTTTTAAAGCACTTGCAGGTTTTTAAAATATAACTCCACATTCGGGCTCTGACCCGTTTGCTTTTCAAATCTATTTTTCTTGTAAAACCATTTTAGGTGCCCAGCCACAAGGACACCAAGCATAGGATACTCATTCAGGTGACGAGCTGTAGCTGTTTGTGGAAGCTACAGGGATTTGCTTGTAGACGCTTCTATCTTTTGGATTCCAGAGTCCCTATCTATTAGTTGTAGGGCATGTTGCCCATTTCTATTTAGAGACATCTTTTACATTTCAGTTTTCAGACTTTGGTTTGTATTGTTTTAGTATTCGGTTATTTACTTCAGTTATGGGATTGTAGTGAGGAGTTTTTCCTCCAGACTTTATTTACTCTATTGTGATGGTTATTCGTTTTACTTCAGTATGGTGAATGGTGTTATTTATTTCTTCATTACACTTGTTGCATGTTAATCGGACTTTAATTAAAATTTGGCAACTTACTTTTTAAATACTAGGTGGTTAGTAATAATAAAATGTTTTCGACAGTGATGCTATTAACTGAGCCAACTGGGCATTTTGAATTAATTTAATAAAGGAGTAGCTACCCGGTATTTAATTAGTCGGGGTGTCACAGGTGGTATCAGAGCATCAGGTTCTAGTGTCCTTTAGGATCTGTACGACTATTATGTTTTCGCTACGTTTCTTTGATATAGAGCCCTATATTTTAGGACTGTTGTACTCTTTTTGTGTATGCTTCGTTCTTCAGCTATTTTAAGTTTATAAACAGTGAACTTATAAACTTTGTTCTTATTTCAGATGCCTCCAAGACGTGCACGACGAGTTCCCAGGGATGCAACGCCCGAACCCCAGCCCGCTCCAGTTCAGGGCATGATGAACGCCGCTGAGGTTGCAGCTATAGTAGCCTAAGCGGTAAATGTTGCAATTGCCGTGATTCAGCAGTCACCACCTCAGGCGCCGGTTGTCGCGCCGGTACAGGCAAATTCATTCCCGTCTGCTTGGGAGCGTGTACGTGACGCTTTTCAGAAAGCGCATCCGCCAGAGTTTGCAGGTAGCTCAGATGTGGTAGTCTCGAGCCAATGGAGGAAGGATATGCAGAGGCACTTGAGAATGCATGAGTGCACTGATGTTCAGAAGCAGGTGCTAGCTACTTTCAAGCTGGTTGGATCTGCACTGCAGTGGTGGGAGTCTATTACCACCGCGGAGGAGAGGGATACCCTCACGATTCAGGAGTTCTGGATGCGGTTCGACCGCAAGTACTTTCCGTCGGCTGTTCATACGGAAATGAGGAGGAAGTTGATGAGTTTGAAGCAGGAGGGCAAGACTGTGGCCGAGTATGAGGCCGAATTCACTAATCTGTTGAATATCGGTGCAGACGAGATAACAACAGAGAAGAAGAAGATTGAGAAGTTCACCGACGGGTTGAATTGGAGGATCCGTCAGCATCTGCTAGGGAACCTATTGTTGGCCACTTATTCTGATGTGGTTAACGCTGCATTATTGCACTACCAGGACCACCGTTTTCATATGGCCGAGGGCAAGAGGTCGGGGGAGTCTAGCCATCAGGGCAGGACTGGAGGACACGGTGCCAGCGGGGCACAATCTGGTTAGGGGCAGAGACAGAATGAGTAGGGCTCCCAGCAGGGGGATAATAAGAGGTTCCGGTCAGGGAACTACAGGCAGGGACAAGGAGGTTTCCGTCAGGGCCATCAGGGTCCAAACGGCCATCAGGGCCAACAGGGGCAGAATGGGCAGCAGTTTCACCAGGGCCAGCAGGGCCAAGGGAGGAACGATAACGGCCACCAGGGCCGGGGGCAGCAGGGACAGAGAGGAGGGAACTTCCCAGGGAAGTGCTTTGTTTGTGGCAAGACTGGCCATAAGAAGTAGGATTGTCCTGATAGGGGCAGGGCCCCACAGCAGCAGCAGCAGGGTGCTCGCCAGGAGCCACAGAGGCCTATGTTTCCCGCCGCTCTTCCTGCACCGCCACAGATGGCAGCACTGCCACCCATTCCAGCAGTCCCAGCTCAGCAGGGGCAGCTACAGTATGGACGTGTCTACAACATTCACCAGGCTGCAGTTCCACAGGCACCGCCCGCGATCGAGGGTACGTTTCCTATCCATGGCACTATGGGTCGGGTGTTATTTGATACGGGTGCTACACATTGTTTTATAGCTACACACTTCGTGAAAGCTTTAGGATTGTTAGCTACGGCAGAGAGCACAGTGACGTGTGTCGACTCACCATTGGGGAGTGGGTCACTTATTTTCTTTATATGCCGGGGAGTGGGAGTAGGGATTGGTGGTTTGGTATTACTTGCAGATATGTTGGTATTAGATATGCATGTTCACGACGTGATCATCGGTATGGATTGGCTCGTAACTTATAGGGCCATGATTGATTGCTTCAGCGGAAGCATTGTTTTTGCCATTCCGGGGAAAGAGATGTTTGTAGTGGCGATGCCTCGCCCAGAGGGAGGATCGACCGCTCATCTGTATTACATTGAGGAGGATACCTCTAAGGAGGTTGTGATTCCTTTAGATTCTATCCCAGTTGTCAGGGAGTATTCAGATGTGTTTCAGGAGATACCAGGCTTACCACCCAGTCGAGAGATAGACTTCGTTATAGATTTGCTACCGGGTACGAGACCTATAGCACGTGCACCGTACCGTATGGCTCCGGCAGAGATGCAAGAGTTACGGGATCAGATAGAGCAGCTGTTAGGCCAGGGCTTTATCCGCAGGAGTACCTCACCTTGGGGCGCTCTAGTTTTGTTTGTGAAGAAGAGGGACGGTTCACTGAGATTGTGTGTGGACTACCGGGAGTTGAATAAGGTCACGATACGGAATAAGTATCCGTTGCCTCGAATCGATGACTTATTCGACCAGTTGAGAGGAGCTTCTTTCTTCTCGAAGATTGACTTGAGATCGGGATACCATCAGTTGCGTATCAGGGAGGAGGATGTCTCGAAGACTGCGTTCTTATCGAGATATGGTTCTTACGAGTTTCGGGTTATGCCTTTCGGCTTGACCAACGCTCCAGCAGTGTTTATGGACTTGATGAACAGAGTGTTCAGGGATTTCCTATATCAGTTTGTCATTGTCTTCATTGATGACATTCTGGTTTACTCTCAGACAAAGGAGGAGCACGTCGAGCATTTGAGGTAGGTTTTGCAGACACTTCGTCAGAACGAGTTGTATGCAAAATATGAGAAGTGCGGGTTTTGGCTGAAGGAAGTCCAGTTCTTGGGTCACATTATTTCCGACCGGGGAATATCTGTTGATCCGGGGAAAGTATCGGCAGTGAGGGAGTGGGGACAGCCCACGACACCAACTGAGATTCGTAGTTTCTTGGGTTTAGCAGGATACTACAGGAGGTTTATTCCGGGTTTCTCGGAGATAGCAGGTCCTTTGACACATCTGACTCGTAAGGGTGTGCCATACATCTGGAGTGATGCCTGTCAGTTGGCATTCGATGAATTGAAGGACAAATTGACCTCAGCACCTGTATTAGCATTGCCGAGACCGGGAGTTGAGTATTTGGTTTACACCGATGCGTCTTTTCAAGGGCTTGGAGGTGTATTACAGCAGGAGAGACAGGCCATAGCTTATGCTTCCCGTAAGCTTAAGCCTCACGAGAAGAATTACCCCACGCATGATTTGGAGTTGGCAGCAGTGGTATTTGCCTTACGGATTTGGAGGCACTATCTTTTGGGGGAGAAGTTTCAGCTGTTCACGGACCACAAGTCCCTACAGTACCTGTTCACGCAGAAAGAGTTGAATATGTGGCAACGTAGGTGGCTTGAGTTTGTGAAAGACTACCAGTTCGACATCCAGTACCACCCGGGTAAGGCTAACGTGGTAGCAGACGCGTTGAGCCGTAGGCCAGCAGATGAGGTGGCAGAGGTGTGGAAGGCAAAGTGGAAGGAATTGGGACACCATGATGCAGTGGCCCGATCTTTCATGTCTGTGATGACCGTTACACCGCAGATTGTCAGGAAGATAGTACGGGCACAGGCTAATGACTCGTTCTGTCAGGAGCAGATAGTTCGATTACTAGCAGAGGGAGCCGAATCCTATACCGTTAGCTCAGACGGGGGATTATGCTTCAATGGGAGATTGGTAGTTCCGGAAGGGGAGGAATTGCAACATGAGGTGATGGCAGAGTCGCACGGCTCACGGTTCGCGGTACAACCCGGAGGGGACAAAATGTACCAAGACATGAGACGGCAGTATTGGTGGAGCGGTATGAAGAGAGATATCGCTGAGTTTGTTTCGAAATGCGCCACTTGTCAGCTTGTAAAAGTGGATCATCAGAGACCAGCAGGATTGCTACAGCCGTTGGAGGTCCCGGTGTGGATGTGGGAGAGCATAGCCATGGACTTTATCACGGGGTTGCCTACGTCGCAGAGGGGTCACGACTCCGTTTGGGTAATTGTGGACAGGTTGTCCAAGGTCGCTCACTTCTTACCCGTAAGGAATGACTACACTACGGGACAGTATGCCCAGCTCTTCATTTCAGAGATTGTGAGACTTCACGGTGTGTCCCTAAATATCGTGTCTGACAGAGACAAGATATTTGTTTCGCGGTTTTGGGAGAGTTTCCAGGAGGCCATGGACACGGAATTGCGATTGAGTACGGCTTATCATCCGCAGACCGATGGGCAGACAGAGCGCACCAATCAGATGTTGGAGGACATGCTACGCATGTGCATTATTGACTTCGGGGGTGGATGGGAGCAGTACCTCCCACTGGTGGAGTTTGCTTACAACAACTCCTATCAGTTCACGATTGGCATGGCTCCGTTCGAGGCATTGTACGGTAGGCCTTGTCGTTCCCCAGCATGTTGGTTGGAGGTGGGGGACAAAAAACTGCTTGGGCCGGAAGTGATTCAGGATACTTCGGCAAGGATTGAGTTGATTCGGAGTCGCATTCGGGTAGCTCAAGACAGGCATAAGAGTTATGCTGATGCGAAGAGATTTTTCAGAGAGTTCCAAGTGGGGGACCAGGTTTTGCTCAGGGTATCTCCTATGAAGGGGATTATGCGTTTCGGGAAGAAGGGGAAGTTGGCACCGAGGTATGTGGGGCCGTTTCCTATTATTGAGCGGATCGGATCGGTTGCGTATAGACTTGGGTTACCGGAGCATTTGCATCGGATTCACGATGTGTTCCATATTTCCTCGCTGAGGAAATACCTTAGAGATAATTTGGCTCATTCTCACATTGCTGTGGAGGACATCGATCTCCAGCCGGATAGCTCTTACGAGGAGGGGCCGATTGCTATTTTGGACCGAAGCGAGAGGAAACTGCGGTCAAAGATAGTCCCGTTAGTGCGTGTTCAGTGGCGACATCACAATATCGAGGAGTCCACATGGGAGCGCGAGGATGAGATGCGCGAACGTTATCCAGAGTTATTTTTAGCAGGTACTTTCTAGTTTCGAATTTCGGGACGAAATTCAGTTATTAGGAGGGAAGTATGTAATACCCCGAACTTTTGGCTAGATTTATTTTTGGGTTTAATTAATTAAATGCGTATTAATTGGAAATTAATCCGGGTTATAAATACTAATGAGATGCGAGTTGGTATTTGATTATGTGCATACATGTTTTGATATATGTATTTGGTATTATAAATTTGTCGTGAGATTTATATACGGCAATTTGGAAATTTTGTTGAGACGCGTGTGACCGCCGCGTCATGGTATAATATTTTGATTATAAAAGTGAATTTAAAATCTATAATCCGTATGGTCGTTTTGAGTGCGCCAACGCGTCCGGAAGGGTCGAGATAGTCCGAAAACACTAGCCGGGGGTATAGTTTGGGTCTCGGGGTATTTTTAGGCCATACCGGCAACTTAAAGGGTATTTTGGTAATTTTACATTTTGAGGAATTAAAAGTGACGAAAATTGGTTAATTAAATCTGATGTGGATTTGACCCACTAAGCCCATGACCAACCCATATTAACCTAGAAGGCTATGTAGGTTATCATTTAGGTTTTCTAAGTTTCCCCAAATCAAACCCTAGCCACCTTAAGCCACCATTGGAGAAGGAGCTTGGAGAGAGGAATTTCTGCAGAAAACTTCATCAAACCTACACCAAAATCAGAAATCAAACCAAGGCAAGTGACTTTATTCCATTTAAATTCAGAGAATGTCTTTTCCATGTTAGAAATTGAAGAATTTTGATTGTTCTTGAAAGATTGAATGAAAACCCATGTAGTTGGAGTTTAGAACTTGAAAATTTTGAAGAGAATTGCATGTAGTATGATAGGTAGATGATTTCCCTCATAATAACTGTGATTAGAAGAAATTAAAATGAATTAAATTCTGGGATTTGATGATGATATAAAGTTAGGGTTCATGTTCTTGAGATATTGGGAAAAAGTGTAGAAATTTGTAGATTTAATTGATGTTAGGATGGATTGATCCCTTAAAAACATGTTAGGATGTGACTATATATGTTTAGTATTGATTATAGACCTTTAAACGATTGTTGGGACTTAGTTTAGAAGATTTGAGGTGTTAAAATGGATGAAAAACGAATTGGGGAAAAATCTGGGCCGAAGCTGGTCAGTCGTTAGAAGCAGTCCCCAGGTCGTTCGAACGAACTTGTTCGAACGAGCTTCTAACGAGTTGACCAGTCGTTGCTAACGAGTAGGGATTTCGTTCGATATCTCGTTCGAACGAGATATCGTTAGAAGGGACAGTTCGTTCGAACGAACTGGAACTCGTTCGAACAGCCTCGTTCGAACGAGACTTCTAACGAGCTGACAGTCCAAACTCGTTCGAACAGTCTCGTTCGAACGAGACTTCTAACGAGCTGGCAGTTTGGGCCATTTTGGACTGTTTTGATTTTTGGAGTTCCGTAAACTTATTCGAGGATATAGATATCATTCCGTAGATGTAGTAATGATAGAATTGAGACATTTGGGTATTTATGAGGAGGAATTTATATACGAGAGTTGTAATACATGGACGGTTTGGGTTGAGACGTGAGTGTCTACTACGACGTGAGAATAGTTTATGGCGCGTAAGATGATAAACCGGAATAGTATAAATTGCGATAATTATATATTGGTACTAGATTGAGAATAGTACTACGATTAAACTACGGTATTACTAAGACGTGTGTTTACTTAGTATTGGTATATGAATTGTGTGTATGACATACCTACCATACTTGCTATCACGGGAGGTTGCGTTCGCTTAGGACCCTCTAATCCTTGTGTGCCTACGGGGGGGATATAGACTGGTACCTCGATGAACATAGGTCAGAGAAAGACTTATTGGGATGTTAATAAGTCCGCTGATCGTGGGAGCGTAGGTATGTGCGTGACCCATGTGATGTGACTGTGTTCGCCTCCACTATTTGTGATATGTGTTATCTGAACTATTCCTGAGAGATTCGGAATATGTGATCCTTATGTACGTGATGTACCGGGATGGATAGCAGAGTATGTGTGCACCGCAGCTTAGTTCTCGGGGTGCTTGTATTGTATATTTATGATGTGAATAATATACACTTAATTTATGGGAATCCTCATGTTAATGTTGTGAATATAATTACGGTATTGTTTCGAGAAATATAACGAGTTAACTGATAGTTATACATATTGCAAATTGAGCATCTGAGTTTATGATAAATCCCTATCTAATTACGAGCGTTATATGTTAATAGGACCGGGAAATAAGGGTAGGAACTATTACAGTCTAGCTAGTTATGATGTCACTTAGCTAGTGGTTTATACCGTTGTAGATGGGTACTTACGTTAGGAGTGCACAGTTAGACGAGAGGTGAGAATATCATGTGAGTGTACGTCCTAACATGTACTTTGCATTTAATGTTTAAATGTTTTTAAAGCACTTGCAGGTTTTTAAAATATAACTCCACATTCGGGCTCTGACCCGTTTGCTTTTCAAATCTATTTTTCTTGTAAAACCATTTTAGGTGCCCAGCCACAAGGACACCAAGCATAGGATACTCATTCAGGTGACGAGCTGTAGCTGTTTGTGGAAGCTACAGGGATTTGCTTGTAGACGCTTCTATCTTTTGGATTCCAGAGTCCCTATCTATCAGTTGTAGGGCATGTTGCCCATTTCTATTTAGAGACATCTTTTACATTTCAGTTTTCAGACTTTGGTTTGTATTGTTTTAGTATTCGGTTATTTACTTCAGTTATGGGATTGTAGTGAGGAGTTTTTCCTCCAGACTTTATTTACTCTATTGTGATGGTTATTCGTTTTACTTCAGTATGGTGAATGGTGTTATTTATTTCTTCATTACACTTGTTGCATGTTAATCGGACTTTAATTAAAATTTGCCAACTTACTTTTTAAATACTAGGTGGTTAGTAATAATAAAATGTTTTCGACAGTGATGCTATTAACTGAGCCAACTGGGCATTTTGAATTAATTTAATAAAGGAGTAGCTACCCGGTATTTAATTAGTCGGGGTGTCACATTTCCATACTACATTTTATCAATAATTCTACAAATTTCTCACGCGATCACAAATAAATCTAATTTAATTCATTAAATCCATTTTCATAATTAAATAACTTATAATATGCAACTAACATAATTTCATCATCATGAATATTTATGGTTCACACAACACAACAATTTTCTTTTCATATCAATATAGTTTTTATGTGATTTCACAAGTCCCTTCTTAATTTAATAAAGTTATTATAATTTTCTACATGCAAATCAATATTCATTTTAACCAAAAAGCCAATCTCTACCCTAAGCACACAAGGGTTATATGCCTTAATTCATATTAAGATTTTTCATAAAAAAGTCCAAAATAAATTTCACTTTCCTTAATTAAGGTTTCTAAGTTATTTTAAGAAAATCATGTAAATTAAGGTTTAGGCGATATTTAAAACACATAATACTAAAGAGCGAGAATAGAAGTATTCCTGTCTGAAGAAAAGTCAGTTGGAAATTCTGATTAGATGGTCGCGTTCCTTTCAAAAAATAAATAAAGATTTGTTCTTGAACAATCTTGAGAAAACATCGTCTGTGCCTTCAAAAATTGGGTTGAATCTTGATTTAATTTGGGGCTAGGGTTTGTAGATGAAAGTTGGTAAAGATGTGGAAGACTTCTGGTCTAAAAGTGTTTAAAAAAGTGTTTAGAAAAGTCTAACCCTGAGTTATTTTAATATGGAAAAAGTTAGGTGTTTAAATGTAATTAGAACTTTATTAAAACAACAGCAATACCGACATTAACCAGGCCGAATCGATTCGATCTGGTCAGGTGCCCCAAAATGCCCAAATTTATTTTATATATGTATAAAAATATGATCTCTCCCCCAATTTCAATTCCGATTAAAATCCTATTTTCTATCAATAAAATCCAACATATTAAATTGCTAAAAATAATTAAATCCATTTTTTTTTTTCCAAATTTTGAAACAAATTAAATTATTACCAGTTTAAAATTACAGGGTGTTACAGTTGCATGGCGACCCAAGGTGTAGTGGCTAATGAATTCTTGGTACTTCCATCATGCTAACAAGTGTGAGGCTCAATCAGTCTATTAAGCCTCACAGTGGCTTATTTGTTAACCTTTCTTTGTCATCATTATTAAAAACAAATTTAAAAATAAACTTACTTAGTATTGCATAAGTTCTTATGAAGTCTCTAAACCTTTGTGTGATGTCAAGTTCCACCCCTTCTCAATTGTAGGAAGTTGCATTGTTGGAATATGATTCTCCTCATTATCCTCTTCCATGTACA
This sequence comes from Sambucus nigra, assembly GCA_949130495.1. NCBI lineage: Eukaryota > Viridiplantae > Streptophyta > Magnoliopsida > Dipsacales > Adoxaceae > Sambucus > Sambucus nigra. The sequence continues at coordinate 205,540,102 of OX422223.1, forward strand.
CATTGCTAATTTGTTTAAAAAAATCATCATGTTGTCCGTCTCCCATTTGTGGTTCATGCTCACCCTCTGAATCAAACTCATGATATGACTTAGATGCAGATACTCCTTCAAACTGTGAGGCCCACTCACATTCTCTCCATCACTAGGCTTCCCTAACCCTTAAACTTGAATTCCCTCCTCCTCTATTTAATTTGTGCTGCATGGTTGTGTGGATCTTGGGGTAAATCATCTAACTCTTTCTCAAATAGTTCTCCCAAATTCACCCTAACACTTGGACTAATGTGACACCCCATAATTTTTTTTTTGAAGAACTCCCTGATTTTATTGATAGAGAAAATACCAAAACCTTTACAAAATAACAAGGGAAAACACTAAGAATATCTGAAGTACACATAAGTTAGAGGAAAACCCATACATGCCTGATACCATAGCTAACAGTAATGGATGAAGATGAAAATTAGAGATCAAAGGTAAAGTGACAACAACGGTTTAGATCCTGAAAAATGTTAATTTGACACGTTAGCATCAAGTTTAAGTAGTATAAGAATATAACTGATTCTGGACTATAATATAACTATGCATCTTCTTCTCACCCTTAAACAACTTTTAGGTTATCCTAAAACCAACAGTCCTAGATATCCCATGCATAGAATCCCAGACCCAACTGAATCCCGTGATTACATATTATTCATTTCAATTAGATATTCATAATTAATTTTTCTATACCTCTCAAGTATGCACCTCTAAATAGAATCTCATCTCTACATATATCTACTCATATGTACCATGTTTCAATTGAATATTCACAATTAATTATTCTATATAGCTCAAGTATGCAACTCTAAACTGAAAACACATCTATATGTGTATCTACATGTATGTACTATACATACCAATGATTCTATATATAATTATCGAAGTGGCGCCGTTGCATGACCAAGGGTAAGCCCATCTCTCTCTCTCTCTCTCTCTCTCTCTCTACCTATGTGGCGCCATTGCCCGACTCAGGGTAGAAGTCATATCTATCTATCGGAGTACCGAAGTGGCGCCGTTGGATGGTCCATAAGAATGTCCCCCATAGGGTGTATCTCATGCATACACATAATCAATATATCTCATATAATGTAAAATACAATTATTAACTTTCAAGAAGGATATGCGTCATATTATCTTTCCAAGTAATTTCACATATAATATTAAAGGTCTTAGATCAGTATTTAAAATGTCTAAGTCTTCCAATTCAATTCAAAATTTCTTCTTTACCAAATTAAGAAACAAAATTATAATTCTACCTTGACCGTGTGAACAACCTTACAACCTAATCGCTCGAATGACCTGTGTGCACGAACCTCAATTGTGGCCGTTCGAATGGGAAAACCATGAAACTCACTAGATTTTAGTTTTTCTTCAACCTCTAGCCCCTAATACGACCCCTCTATCTATAACCACCATTAACGACATAATTATAGGTTTTAATACCTCCATATACCTTAAATTGTCCTACGAAATTACCCAAACCAAATTTTATGCTATCCTTACAAGTCTACTAGATTTATATATGGATTTAGGAGTATTTTCTGTTTAGAACCCTACATATTGAATTACATTCTAAAGTCTCACAACTAGAAACCTAGTTATTGAATTTCATTCGAAAGTCCCAAATTTCCAATTCATTCATATCAAAATAAAGAGGAATTTACTCAATTCTTCAAGCATATATAATTGTAACCTCCATTTGTTAAATATAATCCAAAATTCATGACAATTTGAATCAAATTCCATTGATGGATAAGAACTTAATGTTTACTAATTAATTTCAGCCCAAAACTTATTATTTAATTATCTAAATCAAATGTTCTATATTTAGATTTATAATCCAATTAATAACAATATACTAGTGACAAAAGAAATTATATAAATATACTAAATAAACTTGTCTCCAAATTTAAGTGGGTTGGAATCCAATTGAAAAACCCAAATTCTCCTATTTTTCGATGCCCAATTGCCCTCTTTTCTTCTTCTCAAGTAGCCTCCCCCTTCTTTCACGAGTGTTTCTTTTCTAAGGTGTTAAAATGATTCCTCTTAACCATAATCTCCCTTTTATATTGATCTCCATGAAATCAAAGTTGGGATCCTTATTAGCCTTGGCCCATTAATCCCAAAATCATATCCAAATAATCCAAAGTCTAGCCCAAATCATATACTAGTCTATGGGGCTTAAAACCCAACTTTTTAAGTCCTAACTAACATTATATATCTCCAAAACATCAACTCAAAGTATCAAACCCACTTCTTAATATTCTACTTTATATGAGTCCCAAAAATCATTATCAAATTATTTATTAAATAATTATTAATTCATCACAGTGTATTAAGTGACATTTCAATTTCGAATAAAATACACATAACACAACACGTATGAAAATATAAATAGTGAGATCACATGTCACAACATGAACATATAATCATAAACAATCAATTTCACTATTTAATTAATGCATTAAAATTACGGGGTGTTACATTTTCTTCAATAAACAAGGAATTTCATCCTCAAAATTCGAATTATTTCCTACTCAGAAATCTAAGAATATCTAGCTCGTAGAACCCTCATACTCTATACTAGATGTACTCGTCTTATGACCTAATACACACTAAGCTCTCTAATTGTAAATTGCATTTTCTAATCCTCAACTAACTAGTCAAAAAGTTGGAATATCAATTTTCCCCATAAGAATTTCCTCTGTTATATACCCATAGCAGCATCGTGTCCCCACTGATGGTGATAAGGTGAGATGAAATGATATTTCCCCCACCCCACCTACTAGTATGGGAAATGACTCATGCATCACAATGCCAACTTTCTTTTGGAATCCAACTTCGCAATCTCCACCCTCGAGGAGGAGTTCAAAAGTACCCAACCTACCTCTTTGTACCCCAATCCATGTCCTCGTTCGTCATAAAATCTCTTTTTCCTATCCAACAATCTTCATACACTCCATTATGAACATTACTTCTTTCGAGGTGCCTTAAATTCATTATAATACCTCAAATTTTTAACTCTTGGCTCTTCATCCACTTGGTCAATATATAACTCAAATGTTCCTAAATGATTACTTGTCCTCATTGGAACCCTTACACCCTAGCGAAACTCAATTCATACTCTTCCACTTCTACACTTGGATTTTGAACACTGCAACTTTTTCAATGTCTTCGATGCTCTACCTTTTCTATAAGAAGGAGCCCTTTCTTGACATAAATTATGTTCATAGTCGCTTCATTGCATTAATTGAACAAATTCCTCAAGTTACTGTATGCCCACTTACTTCTGGAATGTAAAGTAACTCACGAAACATTCGCCTTATCCAAAATTATCTTCTGTAGTTTGCAACTTTCTAGCAAAAACAATTTTTCTTGGAAATGTTATCTTTTACATTCGTCAACGTAAAAGGGACCCTTCTCTATTCAACCTACCTACTTTCCCTCGGTAAAGCTACACCCTTGAGCCCGAACCAACATTATCCCATAAATAGGGTATAACGATTACCACTGCTAAAAATTCTTCTACTGCATCCTGAAATTAATGAAAAACTCGTCACAATAAGAACCTCTCTTCAAATGATCCAATATGTAATTGACACGCGGTAACGAGCATTTGTTCTGCGTCATACCCTTGTCAATTCCCTTTTAAGTTAAAGACACTTTCCCGAAGCATATCTTATAAAAGGACAAATGTTACTGCTGCCAAATCCAGATCATGAATGGGGTAATTGTCCTCACGAGGCTTAAGCTTTTAGGACGTATACGCTATAGGATTCTCCTCCTGCATCAACATTCCTCGTATTCTCTAGAGTTATGAATTTGTACATACCAAGTACTCCATGTCGCCTCAGAGTAATGCAAGGACGGACATAGTGGTGAGTTTATCCTTGAGGTTCTCAAACGCTATCTGATAATCTACTCTCCAAATAACATTATATCCTTTTGGGTTAGGTGAGTCAGTGTCCCGACTATCTGCAAAAACCCCTGAATGAACCTCTTGTAGTACCCCTCTAAACCCAACGAACTCATACCCTCTGTAGGTGTTGTGCATTGTCTAAATTCGTAACTGTAAATACCTTAATAGGATCCACCGAGGTCCCAGCCTCTAATATGACATGGTCCAAGAATTTTACCTATCTGAGCCGAACTCACACTTAGAGAACTTAGCGTATAACTTATGTTCCTATAGTGTCTACAAAACTATTCACACTTTCTCTACCTACTTTTACTTCAATTGAGAATACACTTGAAAGTTATCAATAAATACGATGACGAACTTATCTAGTAATGGTAGAAAAACCCAAGTCATTATGTCCATGAATAATTTTTGCGTGTTGGTCAGTCCAAACGATATGACATGGAACTCATATGATTCGTATCACGTAAAAAAATCCATTTTCAAAATATCCCCCCGAATATGTAATTGGTGATACCTTGATAGCAAGTCAATCTTGGAGTAGAACGGCACACTCCTCAATTGGTTGAATAGGTCATTAATACCCGACAATAGATACTTGTTCCATATCGTGACCATGTTCACCTTCTGATAGTCCACACATAATCGGGGTAAACCGTCCTTCTTCTTCACAATTAAAACTAGGCTCACCAAATAGACATGCTCCTCTATATGGACCTTAGATAAAAAATTGCTTAACCTGCTCACTCATCTCTCACATTTCTAATGAAGTTATCCGGTACGATGCCCTGGCAATGAGCCTAGTTTATATAAAAGTCTATCTCTCTAACTAGTAGTGTAAGGACATTTTTCTCATGTCCAATATGTTTCATTTATGTATGTCGTACGCCGCTACATTTGGCACGTCGCCTCAAGATCGCACATGACGGCCTCTATCCGAATTCCGGGAATCAAGCATTCAACATCTCCATTAATGTGTCCTACATATGCCTCAACGACTTCACGTTCCACGATTTTAGGGACTTAATGCAAGTGGTACGCAAGGGAAGTCAAAACAGTGAAAAAAGGCTTGATAGGGAAGTTCAAGGGAATTTTCGTAATTTCACATCCATAGTTAGGAGGTCTGGTCAGCTGGAAAGTTGAAGAGCTCGCCGCAACAAAGATACTGGAAGAAACGGCACCTCAATCCGAGCTACGGTGAAGAAGTTATGACCTTTTGAAGTTGGAGAAAATTCCTTGAAGAATGCTGTTTTTTTTTTTTAACCTCATACCAGAATGGGAACACCAAACCGGTTCGGTGTACCCCAGATGGGGTTCGGTGTACCTGTACGCTGATAAGTTTTTAAGAGTTTTAACAAAGCGGGATTCTTCATATTTTTTCCTATAAATACCAACTTCGGGGGAGTTGTTTTGCAAGACTTTAGAAGACGTTTTTGAGAGTCCAAATTACTCTAGTCTTCATATTTTTGAGTCCCAAGACTCATGTTTTGATTCACACAATTGCCAAACCTTTGTGAATCTTTTGGTAACCCAAGAACACAACTTTTTAGTTTGTTCAAACCTTTGTGGAGAGATCTTTGCAATCGAGGGCTGCGTGTCATTGCTGAGGGAGTCTCTACAAAGTTTTATGGCTGCATGTCATTGAGGAGTGCTGCGGTTCTTCCTTTGCTGATTGGACTGAGGTTCATGTGGGTTCGCTGCGTGTGGATTCATTGCTGTATTTCATTGTAAATCTTGTAAGTTGCGATTTACGCTTTATAGTGAAATAAAAGGTTTTGCCCTGCGGGGATTTTTCCTTAAACTTGGTGTCACATGATTTATTTGGTTATGGGTTGACACACACACGCACCTTAGATGCATGTTTAGGGGCTGAAATTTAATAAGTGTGCTAAATTAGAAATCTACGAAGTTTTTCAATATCACGCATTCTCAAATTGGTATCAGAGCAGGTTACGCTAATTTATTGCGTATTCCTATTTTCCGCAAAATCGTGTGATATTGATTTTTTTAAATCAGTTTTGTGAAAAATTCGCCTATTTTCCTATGGAGCACTTATATAATCAGATGCCTATTTTTGATGGGTCTAATTATGCCTATTGGAAAGCTCGTATGAAATCGATTTTAAAATCTATTGACGAGCGGGTTTGGTTGCTTTGCGAAAATGGTTGGACTCCTCCCACGGTCACTGTTAATAACATCACCTCTCTAAAACCCGTGTCAGCCTGGACTGAGGATGATTATAAGTTGTCCAATTTTAACTCCCGTGGTCTGAGTGCTATTTCTGGTGCTATCACTCCTGATGAGTATCGCCGAATCATGACGTGCTCCACGTCTAACGAGGCTTGGGATGTTTTGAAACTGACACATGAGGGTACGAACGATGTTAAAGAGTCTAAGTTACAAAATCTGGCCACCCAATTTGAGACTATCACCATGTCTGAGTCCGAATGCTTTGATGAATTTTATGCACGTTTGTCAGACATTGTTAACACTAGTTTTAATTTGGGTGAGGTGATTGATAACACGCGTGTCGTTAAAAAGATTTTGAGATCTCTTCCAAAACGCTTTATTCCGAAAGTCACTGTTTTGAACTCTTTGGGAAATCTGAAATCACTTAAGTTGGAAGAACTTGTAGGAGATCTTCAAACCTATGAGATAGACATGTTTCCTAAAACCATTAAGGCTAAGGATAATGGTATTGCTTTAAAGACTCATTTTAAGAAAAAGAAAGAAAAAGTTTGTGAGTCTGATTCTGAGGGAGATTTTGATTTTAATGATATGGCCTTGTTTGCGAAAAATTTTAAAAAAATTCTCAACATGAACAAAAATAATTCTTCCAATAAAAGGAATTTTTTTGAGAAAAATAAAAAGAAAGGAAAGGCCAAAAAAAGTAATGAGAGGAATGAATCTGATGAGGAGTGTGAGGAAGATTTAGAGAACATCACCTGTTTTGAATGTGGGGGTAAGGGACATAAGTCGTTTGAGTGTCCTACTTGGCTTAGAAAGAAAGGGAAGAAAGTAGCCATGCCTGCCACACTTAGTGATGATGAGGGAGATGAGTCGGATAAAGGTTTAGGACATGGGATGGTTGTCGCCTTTTCTAGTCGTGTAAGCACACCCAGTTTGTCTCACAAAAGTGCACACGAGAGCGATAATAGTGATTCATGTTCTTCGAGTGAGGGAGAAAGTGAAAGTGAGAGTGGAGATGAAAGTGAGCTCCAAAAAGCCTTTAGGGAGTTGTACACCGAGACCTTGAAAACAAAAAGGTATAATAGGGATTTAGGTCGTCGGGTTTTAGATTTGGAGAAAGAGAAGGAGGTTTTGAGAAAGGAGAAGTGTGATTTGGCCGACACGTTGTCTAGTCTGACGACACGTGTATCCCAACTCGAGAGTGATCTCGAACGTGCCCGGGAGGTCAAAGTCAAGTTTGAGAATGCACCTAAGAAGGTTGAAAAGGTGGTTCTTAAGGGTAAAGGTGAGAAGTTAGGAATAAGTCATGACGGTGCTTTTGCTTCCCAATTAGCACCCGAGCCGGTTCCCACTTTAGTGACAGTTTCACATGTGTCTCACCCTAACCCACCTAGGCGTCCCATTCCTATTAGGAAAGTGCATCCTAGAGTTTTTGAGAGAGGTGTTCCTAGGCTTATTTATGTTTGCTCACATTGCAAGAGGAGAGGTCACCTTAGGGAATTTTGCTTTAAGTTGGGGTATGTGTCACGTTTTGCTTCTACACGTGTTTCTGCCACACATGCACCCACACATGATACTTTACATGCTCCCGGAGACTACATGAGAAAGTTTGCACATTTAGGTGAGCAAGTTAAGTTTTTAGTCAAATCTTCACAAGAATTGATGGAGGTTTTTCATAAGTTGTCACCACCTTTGGAAAACCCCTCCGCACCTAATGATTGAGGTTTGACTTGTTTACTAGCATCGGGTGATTTTCATGATGACATTGTTTTCCTATTGCTAGTATGTATCATTTTTGTATATATTTTTTTTTGAAAATTTTTTGAAAAATACAAAAAGATTTTATTTTGATAAAATTTTTGAAAAATTCAAAAAGAGATTTGCCTTTTATGGATGAGCATTTAAGATAGCCAAGTCACAACTTCATTCCATATATCCATGTGACTGTTTGATAGAGATTTGAGAGGCTACATCATTTCATCCATGTGCTTAACATTGATTGGAGTCCTTGAGATGTAATTAGTGATATTTCCTACATGCTTGACTCCTATATCCTTTAATGCACACATGCACTGCTATATTTGATTATTGCACTTGTCTATCACATATTGGCTTGAGTGTTTCTATCTCAATTCTGTCTATATAATGTATAAAATGCGATAAAACTTGACAAGATTGGATTGCATGTAAAAACCGTTTTGGTGAGACTGTGTGATTATTTGCATAACGGGGAGGGGCTGCGAAAGTTGATTCTTATCCTTTGCGCAAAATCCACCGTTAAAAAGGACCTAAAAAATTGAGGAATTTTATTATCCGAGGTCCAAAGAGGTTAAAAGAGCCCAAAAAAAAATGATATGGCAATAAAAAGCAATTCATGCCAAATATGGGCCATTTAGGTTTCACCCAATTCTCCAAAGTTTGAGAATTTAGTATACCTCTATTCAAAATATAAATCTGAGGGAGTTTGGTTGGAGATTGATAACGGGTTTGCACTTCCTTGAAAGTCCTGAAAAAGCATGAAAATCATTTTGGACGTTATTGGTGTAGAAATCACTTTGAGCTTTGATTTGTAGATTTGATATAGTCAATGTCTTATATTTCCTATCTCTTACACCAAAGGAAGCATTTGAGTTCATTCGTTAGGAATATCCAATATTCATCGTGCACATATGTCATGTTTGTATGCTTTGATTTTCCTATCGAATTTTGATCACACACATTCTTTTACGCTATCACCGACTTGGTTGTTTTATGTTCATTCATGGTGTGATTTTATATCGTGACACCCCGATTTTGCTTGTTTGATTCATTCTTCTTATTTGTCTATTTGGGGACATCATAAAAAGGGGGAGAAAGAATTATCATTTTTTGGGGGAGTTTGAATTTTGGGGGAGTTTTGAGATTTGACTTATGCTTATCATATATTGGTATCTATGTTTATCTCATTTCAAACTCGATACGTCACTTGGTATTTTTTTCTTTTTCTCATATGTGTAGGTACTACAATGATGATCTCTGAATTGCACACCCTGATGAGAAAAGATTTGAGATTCCTGAACATTTGAAGAACAAACGATGAAGACTATTCATTTGTACCTTTTCCAGTTTTGGGTTCATGGGAGGGTAGATTTGTATAGGCAATTTCATATTTGATAATTCGGATTTTTTATGTATGTACCGGCATAGACATAGGGGGAGATTTGTAAGGACATTTTTCTCATGTCCAATATGTTTCATTTATGTATGTCGTACGCCGCTACATTTGGCACGTCACCTCAAGATCGCACATGACGGCCTCTATCCGAATTCCGGGAATCAAGCATTCAACATCTCCATTAATGTGTCCTACATATGCCTCAACGACTTCACGTTCCACGATTTTAGGGACTTAATGCAAGTGGTACGCAAGGGAAGTCAAAACAGTGAAAAAAGGCTTGATAGGGAAGTTCAAGGGCATTTTCGTAATTTCACATCCATAGTTAGGAGGTCTGGTCAACTGGAAAGTTGAAGAGCTCGCCGCAACGAAGATACTGGAAGAAACGGCACCTCAATCCGAGCTACGGTGAAGAAGTTATGACCTTTTGAAGTTGGAGAAAATTCCTTGAAGAATGCTGTTTTTTTTTTTAACCTCATACCAGAATGGGAACACCAAACCGGTTCGGTGTACCCCAGATGGGGTTCGGTGTACCTGTACGCTGATAAGTTTTTAAGAGTTTTAACAAAGAGGGATTCTTCATATTTTTTCCTATAAATACCAACTTTGGGGGAGTTGTTTTGCAAGACTTTAGAAGACGTTTTTGAGAGTCCAAATAACTCTAGTCTTCATATTTTTGAGTCCCAAGACTCATGTTTTGATTCACACAATTGCCAAACCTTTGTGAATCTTTTGGTAACCCAAGAACACAACTTTTTAGTTTGTTCAAACCTTTGTGGAGAGATCTTTGCAACCGAGGGCTGCGTGTCATTGCTGAGGGAGTCTCTACAAAGTTTTATGGCTGCGTGTCATTGAGGAGTGCTGCGGTTCTTCCTTTGCTGATTGGACTGAGGTTCATGTGGGTTCGCTGCGTGTGGATTCATTGCTGTATTTCATTGTAAATCTTGTAAGTTGCGATTTACGCTTTATAGTGAAATAAAAGGTTTTGCCCTGCGGGGATTTTTCCTTAAACTTGGTGTCACATGATTTATTTGGTTATGGGTTGACACACACACGCACCTTAGATGCATGTTTAGGGGCTGAAATTTAATAAGTGTGCTAAATTAGAAATCTGCGAAGTTTTTCAATATCACGCATTCTCAAGTAGTAACCTTATTACCTCATCAAATACATTCTTAAACTCCTGGACGATTGGTATCGAGTCTAATGATATGGTGACCTCCTCAGACAAAGTCGCATCAATGTAATACAAGTGTGTGCTATACATCCCTTGAGCCTAGGCATAACTATAAGAAACATTCCCTTCCCAAAATAACAACCATAAAACCCTACCCCCGATAGTTAATATAAGTGTAATATATATAACTACTACTCAAAGCTAAATAGTATTAATAATATACTTTATGTCTAAATCAATAAATGGACTAAATATCCAAGCAGACCATCAACTGCTACATCTCTACAGTCACAGTGTAAATTAGTCCCCACCCGTTGGGGTATCCACATAGAAATAAGTCTCGATGATAATGTCTCGTAATCGTATTAAACACAATACTAATAAAGAAGGACAACTCCTCAATGTCTAAGTCATATTCATACACATGAGCCATAAATATAATCGTATCCATCCCCTGGTGGTATTATCAATAACATAGGTCGTTCTACGACCTCTACGAATAAAGTGGACTCAGTCTCCACAAGCGTAACACCTTTGTTTAAAGGAACTATCGAAACCATAACCCCATTGGAAGCCTTACTGACCATACTTCTATGGTCATTTTTGCTAAAACTTGTTTAGTTGGCTTACTCTCAGTAGACACGACCTCACTTATCATTATTTCCTTAGCTTTGATGGTTGTAACATATCATATTGTATACTATTAAAACCCCCTTAGGGTATTCTACCCCTTAAGTGGTTTCTTTTTCTGGCGAGGTCTACCCTACTTGGCTCGAACCTTTACTATCTTTAATCTTTGGCCTTTGTCTTACCATTCTTAGGAATATCTATCCTTTAGATAGTTGTGACGGTCCTGCCGATGTTAAAAGGGTAACTTTCACCATTTAAGTGCAAGTGATAAAGAATAGTTTTCCCAATAACAACTACCAAGCTCGTTACGTAAGGTTTATGTTATCTCTAAAAATGCTCCTCGAACTACAATTTTGACTAGTTTTCTTCGCTTTCGTATCAATCCTTCCTGGTGCGAAACTAGAAAAATAGTTCAACTCCTCCTCATGTTGGTTATCACAAGATCATCCAGACCAAGTCTCTGAAACTTTTTTCTTTTGCAACACGGATGATGAGTGGAAACATTTCCCCTTGAACCATACACGAAGCACATTACAAATGTCTCACATTCAATTGTCCTTAACTCCCAATCGATGGCGACTTGATGCATGGGACATCTCGCATGCGAAATCCATATAAGGAACCCTCCTAATACACTTCGATCGCTCGGAGTCAGTCGGCTGGACCAATGGCGCGAAATCCTTTAAGAGGTCATCGCTGTAGAGAATACAAGTCCTGAATGATAAAGCTCTTAAATAATCAAAGAATGCAACGCGAAAAAGCGATGGAAGCACTAGATATTCCTAGGATACTAGAATCTGGAATGCTCTCACACCAACTGTGACATCCCAATAAATTTAAGCTAGATTGATTAGTCTAATTCAAATTTAGGGGAATCAAAATAATTTGATATCATTCTAAACATGATTGGATACAAAACTAAATACATAAAATAAATAACTACATATAAGTAAGAGTAAATCCCATACACGTCCGATACCATGGTATATAATAATGGATGAAGATGCAAATAAGATATCGGGGAAGAAGTGAAAACAATGATCTAGATCGTGAAAAATGTTCACATGACACATTAGCAACAAGTTTAAGTAGTATAAGAATATAATTGATTCTAAACTACAATATAACTATGCATATTCTTCTCGTCTTTTAGTAGCTTTTAGGTTATCCCCAAACCCAAAAATCCTACATATCACTTGCGTCGAATCCCAGACCCAAGTGAATCCCGTGATTACATATTATTTGTTTCACTTTAATTTTCATAATTAATTATTCTATACCTATCAAGTATGCAAATCTAAACATAAAACACATCTCTACGTGTATCGACACATATGTACCATGTTTTAATTAAATATTCATAATTAATTGTTCTATACCTCCCAAGTATGCACCTCTAAATAGAAAATACACCTCTACGTGTATCTACACATATGTACCATTTATACCAATTATTATATAAATAAGTACCAGAGTACCGAAGTGGCACCATCGCACGACATCGGGTTAATCGATCTCGCTCTCCTGAGATACCAAAGTGGGGCCATCGCCCGACTCATGGTATCACTCATATTTATCTACTAGAGTACCTAAGTGGCGCCATCTCATGATCGAGTAAGCCCGTTTCTCTCTCTTAGGATACCTAAGTGGCGTCATCACCCAATCTAAGGCACAACTCATATCTATCTACCGAAAAATCGAAGTGGCGCTATCGCGTGGTCCATAAGAATGTCCCTCTAGGATGTATCTCATATATACACATAATCAATATAACACATATAATGTAAAATACAATTATTCACTTTTCAAGAAGGATATGAGTCTTAGTATCTTTTTAAGTATTTTCGCATATAAGATTAAAGGTCTCAGATCAGTATCTAAAATGTCTAAATCTGCCAATTCAATTTAAAATTTCTTCAGAGCCAAATTAAGAAACAAAAATCCAATTCTTCCTTTTCCATTTGCATGACCTTAAAACCTAGTTGTTTGCACTACCTGTGTGCTCGTACCACAATTGTTGTCATTTAAACGAGGAAACCACAAAACTCTCCAAATTTAGGTCCTTGTTCAACGTCTATCCCCTCATTCTCTTTCTAGAACCACCATTAACGACCTAATTCAAGGTTTTAATACTTCCACATACCTTATTATCCTAAAAAATCCCCAAAACAAAGGTATCCTTATAAGTCTACTATATTTATATAAGGATTTAGGAGTATTTTTCAGAATTAGAACCCTAATTATTGAATTTCATTATAAAGTCCCAAATTTTCAATTCATTCATTTCAAAATCAAGGGGCTTTTACTTAATTCTTTAAGCATATATAATTCTAACCTCCATTCATTAAATATAACTCAAAATTTAGGACGATTTAAATCAAATTCCATTTATGGATAAAAACTTAATTTTTACTAATTAATTTCGATCCAAAATGTATTGTTTAATTATCTAAATCATATGTTCTATATTTAGATTTAGAAGTCAATGAATAACTATATTCTATTGACAAAATAAAATTTGTAAATATACTAAATAAACTTTCCTCCAAATTCAAGTAGGTTGGACTCCAATTGACAAGCCCAATTCTTTTCTTTCCAATGCCCAATTGCCCTATTTTCTTCTTCTCCATTTAGCCTGCCTCCTCTCTCTCTCCAATGTTTACTTTATAAGTTCTTAAAATAATCACTCTTAACCATAATCTCCCCTTTTATAATTCTCTTAGTATTCTACTTTGTACGAGACCCAAAATTCATTATTAAGTTATTTATTAAATAATTATTAATTTATTACCTTGTATTAAGTCACATTTCAATTTCAAATAAAATACACATGACACAACACGTATAAAAATGTGAATAGTGACATCACATGTCACTATAGTCATATATAATCATAAATAATAAATTTCACTATGTAATTAATGAATTAAAATTATGGGGTATTACAACTAATCACCCTCTTCTTTACAAATATCTTCCTTTTGCCCGAACTCTAGTCTTTTTGGTGTTCCTTTGTTTGTTTTGGAAGTAGGTGTTGGAATTTATTAGGGTGATGGAATATGCTTGGGTTGTTTTAGGGGATATTAGCTAAGAGGGATGAGATCATTGAAAATAATAAATAAGTGAAGAGGTTTCCGTAGCATTTGGTCATAGATGTTCTTAATTATGTAACTGTCTTCACAATGTTCAAATCCATCAACAAATTCCATTATAAGGTTTACATCCTTCTCTATTTCCATCCTAACTACTTGAACTAGATAAATGGGAAAATCATCTTGGGTTAAATTTTGTCCATTGAAACATGGAGGTAAATAAGCAAGCATTATCTTCTTCAACAAGAACATGCAAACCCTATCATCATCAACGTTCTCCCAAACAAATTCTTCTCCACCCTCATATTCCATCTCTTTCCAGTTACCTCCAAAGTGAATAATAATGTCCCGGACAGGATAAGTAAGGGGATCCATTCAGCACTAACAAATAAAAGCCACACCAAAGAAATAAAGGAAAAGTACAAATTATCAAAACCCCTAAAAAATAATGGAAAACCCTGAAGAATGCAAACGAATCTAAAAAAATGCAATAGACAACAATAATAAAGGGTAAACACTCACAATAGTTCTCTGAACAAGCGAGGACGAGGTCTTATTTCATCTTAATACTGTTCGTACTAACTTCAACTCTCAAAATGAGAATGATATGATTATGTCATGACCTCAACTCCAAGAAAAAATCCCTAATGATTGTAAATAAGAAGAAAAAGTAGCTTCAGATGAAGGAAGAGGAAGGGCTAGGTGAAGGTTTTAACCGCCAAATCTATGGAGTGATAGCATGGAGTGATAGAGTGAAGTGGGGTTTACGTCTAGTCAAAAGTAAAAAGGATGAGGGTATTTTAGTCAGAAAAGAACATTGAGGGTTATGTCTATTTTTGATATAGAGAGGTTCAAACACAGTTAGAGGTCTGTTAGTTTTTTGGGGGTTATCTCTAAGATATTGTAAATATGTAACGTTTGACTCGGAATTATGAGTAACCCGTAGTCAACCCAGTCTGACCTAAGCGTTAGGTGTGAAGTGCAATGAAACAATCCTATATAAAGTTCCTAGTCCACTTTTATTTTAAATAATATTTCACTTGTTTAGCATGCGGTTCCAGTTTCAAAATAAACTACGTGAGGGACCCATGTGAGCACCCCGAAGTCCAAGTATATAGAACTACTTACGTAAAAAAAATAAATAAAATACTTACATGTATAACTCCCTCAAAATACGAAACCTCTCCCAACCTACTGTAACAAAGCGAGGGTGCGAGCCTATTCCGAGTGGGAGATATAGATATGAAGTATATAATCGAATTACAGAAAGGAGAGTTAACATGTTACGCCTACAAGCACATGTAACTACAGTGTATACATATATACATACATACATACATACATACATATATAAAATGTACGAAAAGATTTTTAATTTCTAAAACCTTACTTATCCAGATTAAGATACCTTAATCTTATAGAGATTCCCTTTAATCACCCTTAGCATTTTCTCATCTTATTTAACACACCTGGTTCAACACTTAAAACCATTACGTTTGATTTATCCGAACACAGTTCTTTACCAAAATCACCCCTTTACGATTATCTAATAAATTTAAGTATTTTCATTGAAACTCACCCTTTCAACACACGCGAATACCTTGTAAGAAAATACTTATTTAATCTTTGAAAATCCTTTTACAACACATTGTTGTGTTAATTACGGGTTTAACCGCTTAGGTTTGAAAAATAATGCTTACTAGATTTTAACTGAAAGTTAATATTAAGTAAACTACGAATATAGACTCCTTTAACAAAACTCTTTTTGAAATAAAACAAAAGGTGTGTAAAGTATATACTGAATATGAATGACAAATTTGGTAGTTTAGTTTCCTTAGGTTTTTAAAATAAAACCCAAACTATGTCTTTAGTATGAAACCAAGCATAAATAGTTAAGAACAATAAAGTAAATTGACACCAGAGTTTTACGTGGTAAAACCCCAAATTAGGGGAAACACCCACGATGACCTCTACGCCACAAAACAAAAAATTCCACTAAACAATCACAATTTACATGTTACAGCACTAAGCATGCAAATGAATATCTTAAGTCTAAGTTCATAATTATACCTACACGAGTTACTCCACTCTCAAAGGTTGATTTCGACTGGCTTTGATCTCCCTCAAGTAGCTTCCTTGCCTTTTCCTTGTCCACGGATTGTAGCAGCTCTACCAACAATATATCTATAAGAAAACCACAAGTGTCTAAGTGTTTGTTTGAAAGTGACAGTGATGTGATGTGATTAACCTACATGCAAGAATGCAACTCACATCTCTCAATAGTTATACAACCAATACCTATGAATCACGGAGATTCCAAATGACATGCAATAAATCTCAAATATGCTTTGAATAATATACTTCAACAAATTTTCAGATCTAAAGTAGAGTCTTTCAAAAAATAGATCAAGTTTGTTTCAAAAACTTATTTATGTTCAAACTAATTTCACAAACTGTGAAATTGTATTTTGAAACAAAAACATTTCAGATATAAAACTATACAAAATCAGAAGTTTTATTTTTCAAAATTTATTTGAAATCAAGAGAGTGGATTTAAAGAATATAACAATAATAGCAAGACCCAAGAGAAACTGAAGTAAAGAACCTAAATATACTACGTGTAATGTTCTCTTATAAAAACCTAAAAAATTGTATAAAGAAATTTGCTATTTCCTGAGAGTAAGGTTCGTAGCGAGATATACTTTTGAAGAGGTCTTCAAAACTGTACAAACACACAAACTCAACTTTCTCGGAAACCCTAAATTCTATCTCTCAATTTTGGGTTTTTTGTTTTAGACAGAATCTTGGATTTTGGGTTTGGTGTTTGGAGAAAATCGTTTGAGGATTTTTGGCTTAGAACGATTTAGGTCTCTCTCTCTCTCTCTCTCTCTCTCTCTCTCTCTCTCTCTCTCTTATTTCTTCTCTCTCTTTTCTCTTAAAAGAGACGATCTCTCAAGAATGAAAAAACTTCTCAAATGCTGACACTAAGGTTCCTTTTATATTGGGAAAATGAAGGATCGAGAAGGTTGATTTAAATCAATGGTTGGATCTCTTTTGACCATTTGACTTCTCATCAAAGGGCTGAGAGAAAGTGGTGGTTATTCAGATGTTGATTGGTTGTCTTTGGAGTCACAAGGATTGAAGACTAACACTTACAGACCGTCGATAGATTCGAATAAAAGGCTAAGATCTAATCTCACATCTAAGACTCAACGAAAACACAAATCGTGATGTTATAACAACATATGTATGGCTTAGATGGAGTAGAAAATGCGTGTTTTGAGATTTTATACAATCCAAATTGCAACCCAAACGTTCTCTAGTGGTTTCATTTTCTAACCTGAATTTTTTTTTAGGAAAAATAATATTTCTAATTTTTAACCCCAAATATTTGAAATCACGTCTTAATTAATTTCAAAAATCATTTTAAATAATTTGAAAATGTTTTAAGTGATTTTAAAAATGTTAAAAAAATTCCTAAAAATCATAAGACCCTTATGGACACATAATAACACTAATAAGAAGTGATTGTGTCTTGTACGTGTGGGTTCGTGAGAGTAATACTTCCCTTTGAAGATAATTTGAGGTTTTTGAACTGGATTTTCGTCTTGAAGCTTGGAATCTTTGAGAGAGGGTAACTCTTGAAAAGTCTAATCCTATTTTGTCTCAATATCCAAACTAGTTGGAACTTCTATATGGCACAGACTCAAGTGAATCGACCACATAGTGTGTTCTTAATCTCCCCCTTTGGATATTAGAGAAAAAATTCTCTTCAGTAATCTGTACTCGTGGGTAAAAGAAATAAAAATACTAGATTTCCTATACAAAGAATCTAACTACCCATTCCCACCCTAAAACCGAAAATAAGAGGAAATAAAATACATTATTCAACATAAAATACAGACCAATACCCTAAATAATTACAACAAGCTATACTGTTGAGTCTAAAATAATGCCTGAAATATATGAAAACTTCAAAATGGCATATTAGTTGAGATAGTCTTGAAATAAAATATGAAATTGAACATCAGGTACTCAAGTTCATCTCCCTTAATTTTGCTCAAATAGACAACGTGGTAAAAAATACAGAATAATGTAAATAATTAATCCAACACAAATAATATCATAAGCAAGGGCGGAGTCAAAGGTCTCCTACATTAAACATATTTTAGGAGGCATCTTTTGTCATTTGAGGAACGTCCATGCCCTAAATCCTCAGAAACCAATTATTAGCGAGAAACTACCAAGGTTATGAAATTTTGTGTGGAAAGAAATTATGTAAGAACTATCGTTCCTATGGCTTTCCGATGAAACTCAAATTTGATATTGTCTAAAAGTTTCGTAAATAGGTGCAGCTAACTGTTTTTCAGTATTTAAATATTCAATATTTAATTCTTTGGAGTCTATAAGTTCACGAAAAAAATGATGTCTTATCTTTATGTGCTTAGTTCGTGAGTGCTGGACAGAATTTTTTGATATAATTATGGCACTCTGGTTATCGCAATACATAGTTGATATGCCCAAGTATAACCTCGGCCCAGGGACACCTACCTCGGCTGAGATGATGGCCGAGACATTGATCGACCCTTGAAGGCCATGGGCCCGCGATACCATCCCTCGGCCGGACCTACCTCGGCCCAGGCCGACACTACCATATACACTTCAATGGACATTACGCGCATCAGAGGCATCAACAACATCCTCATGTACCTGGGTATAGAAACCTCGGCCAGTAGTAGGCCGAGGTGACAAGGGGCCCTAATCACATTCAACATGGAACTAGTCCTACCTCGGCTTGGCCGAGGTGGCGAGAAGCATTAATAATAAACAGCATGCTATATGTCCAACCTCGGCTCAGGCCGACCCCAGCATATGTCTCGGCTGAGATCAGGTCGAGACTCCTTACTACACCTCGGATTGAACGGACATCAAGCCTTTACAACTCGGCCCCTCCCAGGCCGAGGTCATTCACCAACATGACTGTCGAGCATCTGTTGACATTTAGATAAGGACACCTGGGCACAAATCAGTTGTAACAAGATTATTCTCCACATGTGGGAGAATATTTCATCATCATTACTTACATGTGACAGTGACAGATGGCATTCCCACATTGGTGAGGATATCACACACATGCTCATTGCATGCATGGGGGGTACATTACGCCCCCTAGGCACTATATATAGGGGTCACCCCCTACCTTGCAAAAGTATCCAGCTATTAAAACCCTAGCTAAAACTCTGTCTAAATAGACAGTAAGGAGAGAGAGCTTGAGAGGTTGTATCCATGGCCATTAGTGCCTTCTTCCATTGATATTACTCACACACACTCACAGTGGACGTAGGACAGATTGGCTGAACCACTTATATTCCGGTGTGCTACCCTCTTATCCTCACCACCTTCTATTATCTTCTTTATATAGCTGTGCTGCCATTGTTATATATATATTGAGCTTGGAAACACCTCACCTGGTGGTGCTGATTTTCAGCATCATCATTTTGGCACCGTCTGTGGGAATCGAGAGGCTATCTCTTCCTCTTTTTCTGCTTTACCTCACCGGAGACTCTGGTGGTGAAACAGGAACCACCCCTTGTGTGGAGATGTTTCACCATTGAAAGAGGTCCTTTAAGGTATTAAGCTCACTTGCTGCACAAGCTCTTTATTATTAACACATGGCACCAGAATTACCACCGCCTCTTCCGCCGCCCGGAGGTGGAGGGGCTAGCTCCAGTCAGGCTCCTCCCCAGTCCGAAATAGCAGAGGTGGCAGCAGCCTTGAAATCTTTAGCTGCAACACAACAAGCCATGAAGGAGAAATTTGCCCAGCTCAGCCAAACCATGATGATGAGGCCACCTGGAGTCTCACCGGACATGATAACTCCGGCGGTAGTTCAGCCTCATCCGGACGCTAGGGGACCACCCCAGGCACCCATGAAGGACCAACCTGCACCCCAGCGAAGGAGGGACGTTGCTGACCCTAGGCGCTTGCGCCTGGGGAGGCAGGGAAACCCTTGCCCAGAGGACAGGTATGTTGACCTATAAGCTGAAGAGGCCCCTGAAGACTGCTGGGAGCCGTATGAGGTGTCAGATAACACCGTACGACCTCTTAGACAGAGTCAAGGATGTGTCGGCCAAAGAAGAGACGAGGCCCAACAAAGAGGGTCGGCCTTTGACAGGCAGAGTCAAGGATGTGTCGGCCGAAGAAGAGACGAGGCCCAATAAAGAGGGTCGGCCTTTGAGAGGCAGAGTCAAGGATGTGTCGACCGAAGAAGAGATGAGGCCCAACAGAGAGGGTCGGCCTTTAACAGGTTGATCAGAGGGACGACCTTCGAGAGGCTGGGCCCGGTGAATGACCTAAGACAGAGGCTATCAAGGTTGAGGAGCGTGGTAGGCTCTCAAAGAGGGAATAGGCAGGCTCGGCCAGATCAAGGCCAACCCTTGGAGAGAAGAGCCAGGGAGCAAGAAGAGGTCAATAGTCAACGTGTTGTGGTTGGGTAACCCTCTGTCCATCGCAGGGAGGTGGCAGGGGATAACCTCAGCCAAGCTGAAGAAAGAAGACCCTGGAATGACTCTATCTAACGCCTAGAGGAGAAGATAGGAGACCTCATAAAGAGTAGGGACCCATTGCAGAGGGGCTACTCGGAGGGCTCCCCGTTTGTAGCCAGGATAGTGGGGTTCCCAACCCCAGCTAAGTTCAAGCCTCCTACAGTGACTCCTAAATATGATGGCAGCACTAACCCAGTGCACCATATCGAGATGTATCAGTCGGCGACAGATATTTACTCGATACCCGATGAGATGAAGTGCAGGGCCTTCTCAGGAACCTTGACAGGGGCAGCGCACAGCTGGTTCACCTCTCTTCCGAAGAACTCGATCGAGAACTTCAAAGGCTTAGCTGAGCAGTTCATCCACAACTTCTGATTTGGGGTAAGACCTCAAAAGAAGACTACCCACCTCCTATATGTCAAACAGGCTAAGGGTGAAAGCCTAAGAGACTACATAGCAAGATTCAACAAGGAGAAGTTGGAGGTGGAGGATTACGAAGAGAGCATAGCCATGACCGCCCTTATAGGAGGCCTCCGAAAGGGAAAGCTACTGTGGAAACTGGCGGAAGACCCTCCTAAGTCTATGGAAGAGTTGCTGGCAACCGCGAGAAAAGTGATGAATGCGGAATAGGCAATGGCCGCCAAATATGAGGAGGAGAACCGTGGTAACACTGGGAGGTCCCAGGGCAAGAAAGAGGGGAAGAAGAGGTCAGTAGATGACAAGTTCGCTCATTACACTCCTCTAACTATGAGATGTGAGCACATCCTTAATGAGATCAAGACTGACCGGACTCTGAGGTGGCCAGAGAAATTGAAGGCCCCACCACATAAGAGGAATAAAAACCTCTGGTGTGAGTTCCATCAGGATCACGGCCATATCACAGATAGATGGTTCTCTTTAAAGGATGAGATTGAGAAGATGCTGAAATCTGGGAAGCTGAGAAGGTATGTGGATGGCAAGGCCCCAAAGGGTGGAAGAGAAGACCCTAAGAAGAGAAGAAATGACCGATGATGTGGCGATGTCCCAGCCAGAAGGGATGATGACTCAGAGGGAGATGATGGAGATGACCTGGATCTCCCACCAAAGGATGACAACACCCCGGTGAAGAGGGTAGGAATGATCTCCTTTGGTGTTAGCACCATATGTGGGGGATTCGCAGAGGTGGCTCTGAGGTAGCCGACAGGAAGGCTCATGTAACAGAGGCCAAGTCAGTGGCCAAGCCTGAGGTTGTGAATCTGACGTCTTCTGATGCAGTGCAGAAGAGAAAGAAGGTAGACATGGACACCCTCGTGGTGGGGTTCTCCAGACTTGACTTCAAGGGCATCTTAGCCCCCCATGATGACCCTTTGGTCATAACAACAAGGGTGCATGGGTGCGATGTAGGGAGGATCCTCATAGATGGGGGAAGCTCAGCAGATGTAATGTTCTGGCCTTATTTCAAGAGTTTGGGTCTTAGCAGGGCAAGGCTGGTGCCCTACCATCACCCGTTGATAGGCTTCAGTGGTGAGAAGGTGCACCCATTGGGCATGTATGAAATGGATGTACGAATGGTGGATGAATGGCCTAAGAGGTTGACCAAGAAGATCAACTTTTTTATTATGGACGAAAATGTCTTCTCGGCCTACAACCTCATCATCGGAAGAGTGGCCCTTAAAGAGTTTGAAGCCGTGCCGTCGACGGTCCATCAGATGCTAAAATTCCCGACTCCTTATGGAGTAGGGGAAGTGCAAGGGGACCAGACCACGGTGCGGGAGTGTTACTTCAACTCGGCCGAAGAGAGAGAGGCCCATAAGAGAGCAACCGCCACTTACAGCATTGACACTCTTGACCCGAGAGATGAAATAAAATTGAAGAAGGGCGAGGCCACGGAAGAGGTAGAATCCATCATCCTCAATGAGGACGAGCCAGAAAAAACCGTCCAGGTCGGCAAAGCCCTAGAGCCAAGGATCAAGGAAGAGCTGATAAACTTCCTCAGGAGGAGGCAGAGTGTCTTCGCATGGAGTCACACAGATATGCCTGGTATCGACCCTGAGATCATGACCCACAAGCTCAACGTAGACAGAGATGCTAGGCCTATTAAACAGAGGCGAAGAGTCTACTCCAGAGAGAAGTATGAGGTCATCCGGGAAGAGGTGAAAAAGTTGGAGGAGGCCGTGTTCATAAGAGAGGTTACTTATCCGGAGTGGCTCTCAAATGCAGTCATCGTACTTAAGGCCAATGGAAAGTGGCGGATGTGTGTAGATTTCACAGACCTGAACAGGTCTTGCCCGAAAGACAGCTATCCCTTACCTAGGATAGACCAGATGGTGGATGCAACGGCAGGGCACGAGCTTATGAGTTTCATGGATGCTTATTCAGGTTATAACCAAATCTTCATGGATACCGAAGACTCTGAGAAGACAGCCTTCATTACTGACAAGGGGACGTACTGTTACAAGGTGATGCCCTTTGGTCTAAAAAATACGGGGGCAACATATCAACGTCTTGTCAATAAGATGTTCGAGGAGCAGATAGGTAAGACCATGGAGGTGTATGTGGATGATATGCTAACGAAAAGCCTGAAAGCATGTACTCACGTAGCAGACCTTGAGAAGACCTTTGATGTCATTGACTCGTACAGGATGAAGCTCAACCCAGCAAAGTGTGTCTTCGGGGTAGGAGCCGGGAAGTTCTTGGGGTTCATCGTTAATCAGAGGGGGATTGAAGCAAACCCTGAGAAGATCAAGGCCTTACTCGACATGAAGACTCCTAGGAGTATCAAGGATGTCCAGAGACTCACCGGAAGAGTGGCTGCCCTTAACAGGTTTGTTTCCCGGGCAACGGACAAGTGTCTTCCGTTCTTTAAAGTTCTGAGAAAGGCCTTCCAGTGGGATGAAGAGTGTGAAAAAGCTTTTGACCAACTCAAGTCCTACTTGGGATCTCCGTTGTTGCTGTCTTGACCCATCACGGGGGAGAGGTTGTTTGTGTATCTGGCAGTATCTGAGTCAGTCATCAGCGCAGCCATCGTACGAGAAGAGGATGGAATCCAGAGGCCTGTATACTTCAACAGTAAGGCCCTTCAAGGGTCTGAACAAAACTATCCCCGGACGGAGAAGTTGGCTTATGCCCTGATACACGTCTCAAGGAAGATGAAGCCTTACTTACAAGCTCACTCCATGGTAGTCCTCACTGACTCCCCACTAAGGCAGGTTCTGCACAAGCCTGAGAAGTCCGGAAGATTGATGACCTGGGCCATCGAGCTAGGATAATATGATCTTACCTACCAGCCTAGGACAGCCATCAAAGGTCAGGCCCTCACAGACTTTATCACAGAGTTTACCTGGGAAAAGGCCGATAGAGGTTTGGAAGAGGTCGAGACAGAGAAAGGTTCAGATGACGGGGAAGAGACGAACCGAAGTGTCTTCTGAAATTCAGAAGAGACTGCCCCGAACGTCTTTCGAGACCGAGAAGAGGTTGTACCAGGAAAAACCCAGAGCAGAGTGGAAGAGAACGAAGAGGATCGGTACCTCTTCAAGAAGGGGGTTATGAGAGAAGGGGTCTTCTCATCAGATGCAGACGTGTGGAGCCTCTTCGTTGATGGCTCTTCTTGTGACAATGGAAGCGGCGCGGGGCTAGTACTCTCGACTCCAGATGGCGCCAACATTGAGTACGCCTTGAGATTCAATTTCAAGGCCTCCAACAACGAGTCTGAGTATGAGGCCATGATAGCAGGTCTCTTATTGGCAACAACTCTTCGAGTAAAGCGGCTCCTACTCCATAGCGACTCGAGGTTGGTTGTCAATCAAGTGCTGGGGGCATACGAGGCCAAGGACGAAAGGATGGCCAAATACCTAAAGAAGGTAAGAGGATTGCTAGAGTATTTTGAAGAAGCAAAGCTGAAGAGAGTGCCTCGGCTGAGCAACAACCACGCTGATGCATTGGCAAGGCTGGCCTCGACAATGAAGACAAATTTGGGAAGGACCATTCCAATCGAGGTCTTAGGAAAAGCAAGCATCGAGGAGGACAAGGTGTGTAGCCCTTGTCACAATTTGAACCTGGGAGACTCATGGATTGACCCGCTCGTCAGATACCTAAGAGACGGAGAGCTACCTGAGTCCAAGATGGAAAGGAGAAAGTTGAGATGCAGGGCTGCCAAGTTCTCAATAGTAGGAGACGTCCTATACAAAAAGGGGTTTCTTTTGCCTCTCCTCAGATGTGTGCATCCCATGGAGGTACCCCAGGTCTTACAGGAGGTTCATGAGGGTTCCTGCTCTAGCCACATAGGGGGAAGGCCCTTAGCTAAGAGGATCATCACTCAGGGGTACTGGTGGCCTACCTTGTCTAAGGACGCTACAAACTATGTGAAGAAGTGTGACAAATGTCAAAGGTTCGCCACTATCCCTCATCAACCTCATCAGCCTATGACGTCGATCTCTTCTCCATGGCCATTTGCTGTATGGGGAATTGACTTGGTAGGACCTTTGCCAAGAGCTGCCAACAACTATAGATTCTTGATAGTTGCCATTGACTACTTTTCAAAGTGGGTGGAGGCAGAATCGATGATATCAATTACAGAGCAGAAGACCTTCGAGTTCATTTGGAAGAACATCATATGCAGATATGGCCTCCCGAACACTCTTATCTCAGACAATGGCACCCAGTTCAAGAACTCTTCCTTAAAATAATATTGCCTAAGAGTGGGGATTAAATAGTTCTTCTCATCCACTGGTCGTCCTTAGGCTAATGGCCAGACCGAGGTCACAAATAGAACCATCTTGGACGGAATCAAGAAGAGGTTGGAAGATGCGAAGGGTAGATAGACGGAAGAGGTCTGCGCAGTGTTATGGGCCTACAGAACCACGGCAAGGACACCAACGGGAGAAACCCCATTCATGCTGGCACATGGCTCAGAGGCCGTCATACCAACGGAGGTAGGACTGCCAACTCATCAGATTCAGACCTACGACCCTGACAGCAATGGGGAGAAGAGAAGGCTAGACCTGGATCTCATCGAAGAAAGAAGGGAAGACGCAGAGGTCAGAAAAGCAGCCAACCAGCAGAGGGCAGCAAAATTCTACAACCAGAGGGTGAAGTCAAGACCCATTGCAGTGGGAGATCTAGTGCTAAAGAAGACACTACAGAAGGCAAACAAACTACACCCAAACTGGCATGGCCCCTACAAGGTGACGAAAGAGGTTGTGCCTGGCACTTACAGGCTAGAAAACCTAGAAGGAGAACCTTTCACTAACCCGTGGAATGCTGACCATCTCAAGAGATATTACATATGATGTATAGAATTTTATGAAAATGTACTATCTTACTGAGAAGAGGTTATTAATAAAGATCAGTTTCCATATCAAGTTCTTGCTTCGTTCTTTAGACCAGAAGCTTATTATGAGGCTAACCTCTTAGGTGATGACCTCAGACCCTTAACATCATTAATTTGGTGACACTTATTATGAGGATAACCTCTTAGGTGATGACCTCAGACCCTCATAATATCACTCGGTGGTGACGAGGTCTGAGCTCAGACACCTTGGTTAGATGACCTCAGACCCTTAACATCATTAATTTGGTGACACCTATTATGAGGCTAACCTCTTAGGTGATGACCTGAGACCCTCATAACATCACTCGGTGGTGACGAGGTCTAAGCTCAGACACCTTGGTTAGATGACCTCAGACCCTTAACATCATTAATTTGGTGACACTTATTATGAGGCTAACCTCTTAGGTGATGACCTCAGACCCTCATAACATCACTCGGTGGTGACGAGGTCTGGGCTCAGACACCTTGGTTAGATGACCTCAGACCCTCATAACATCACTCGGTGGTGACGAGGTCTGAGCTCAGACACCTTGGTTAGATGATCTCAGACCCTTAACATCATTAATTTGGTGACACCTATTATGAGGCTAACCTCTTAGGTGATA
Organism: Sambucus nigra; assembly: GCA_949130495.1. NCBI lineage: Eukaryota > Viridiplantae > Streptophyta > Magnoliopsida > Dipsacales > Adoxaceae > Sambucus > Sambucus nigra. The sequence goes on from OX422223.1 coordinate 205,566,758, forward strand.
ACCTCAGACCCTCATAACATCACTCGGTGGTGACGAGGTCTGAGCTCAGACACCTTGGTTAGATGACCTCAGACCCTTAACATCATTAATTTGGTGACACTTATTATGAGGCTAACCTCTTAGGTGATGACCTCAGACCCTCATAACATCACTCGATGGTGACGAGGTCTGAGCTCAGACACCTTGGTTAGATGATCTCAGACCTTTAACATCATTAATTTGGTGACACTTATTATGAGGCTAACCTCTTAGGTTATGACCTCAGACCCTCATAACATCACTCGGTGGTGATGAGGTCTGAGTTTAGACACCTTGGTTAGGTGACCTCAGACCTTTAACATGGTTAATTTGGTGAAGATGGTTATGAGAACAACATATTAAGTAATGACTTCAGAGATCATATAGAATTCAGAGACATTCAGAGGTCAAAATAAAGGAAGAGATTGGCATTCAGTAAGAAATATAATATAGCAATCAGAGGCATCGATTACAAATATTCATTACAAAGTACTGATGATACAAATTACAAAATGTTAGTTGTTACAAATCACTCCTGGTTGGGGGGGGACATTGACAGTCTCGGCCGAATTGGTCTGCTCAGCATTAGTAACCTCGGCCACCTCATCAACAGGATCTGTCCCTCTGAGATCAGACCCTCCCAGGGTTGCAGTATCGACTGGGGCAGCGGCCTCGTCTTCCACCTCTTGCAGTGCCTGGGCAAATTGAGGGTCGGCGAAGCCGAGGCCCACAAAGTCGGAGGCCTTTATAGTGCCGACCTCCTTCTCTCTGACCTCAGCCCATTTGGTAGTGGCTTTGATACCTCTTTCGAGGTATTCAAAACCAAAACCCATGAACTCCTCAGAGACTTTGTAGTCAGAAATTATTTTCTCTGAGGCATCTGCAAGGGAAGCCTTCACAGCCGCGTTGACCTTTCGCTGTAGAGCATCATCTTTATCTTTCAGGGCCTTCGCATGGTTTTGGACGAGCGCAGAGATATCTTTTTCCAAACCCTCGGCCTTATTTTCAGAATTCTTGGCCTTATTCTCAGAGTTCTGCAACTCTGTCTTCAGGTGGTCAACCTCGGCATTCAGGGCACTCTCGACCTTCTCAGCCTCCTACCCCTTCTGAATGAGGGGCAATTTCCTCATGGCCCAGTTAGACAGTTGGTACATGGCAGTCGCACTCTGCACAGTTAATGAAGAGGTTAGGTGAGAGTAAAATCAGACGTTGCACTTATAAAATTCTGACAAAGGAACAATTCATACCTAGACGACTCTGTGAAGGCCGAATTCAACCATCATGGGGGTGTCCATGGCTCTGTAAAAATGCTTGTCTGCCTCGGTCATCACATTGGCGAGTGCGTCCATGGCCTATCTACTATTGCCGACCACGCTATCAGTGAGATTCAGCTGGTCCAGACGAGCCGACAGGGTGTCGGCCGAGATGGGGATCGCAGCGTCTGAGGTCCTCTTTTGCCTCGAGGTCGGCCTCTGATCCCCAGAGGCCGGGACCTCGGGGGCCCTCTTCTTGGAAGCTTGTGATTTGGATGTAGTGGGAGCTGGAGGAGGAGCATTCAGACCAACCTTCTTCGCAAGCCTTGCCAAACTTGGAGCTGCCATCTCCCACTGTTCGTCTGGAATACCTGGTGGTCTCTCTGCAAAAGTTAAAAGATAAGGTTTAGAGATCAGATACAAATGAGTTCAGAGGTTAAACTTGAAAAAGAAAAATTCTTACCAAAGTCAACAAGGGGGCTCCCACCCAGGCTCGTCCCTGAGAGAAACTGAGGGGTCAACAAATGCTCGAACTTAACAAACAAGCCATGTGCCCCTTGGTCTTGCAGGGACTTCACCTTTTTGCTATTTTGAAGACTTAGGCCAGGATCGGCCCTTGCAGACATGGTGACCTTACCCCATCTGAGGGGTATCCTTGGCTCAAAAGTGGAAGAGGGAATAGATGAGCCAAATTCCCATGGCCCTGAGGCAAAAAAATACCGGGGCTTCCAATTGTGATTCGAGGTCTGAGTGACCTGGAGCATCTTCTTCTCAGGCCTCCGAGCCACGAAGTGATAGTAGCTCGAATGGTTTTTGGCCGAGGTAGGGACGTAACAACCAGCAAAGACCTGAACTGGGAGGTCAGAGTGGTGGACTTCCCTCCACAAGATGATGGCCCCTATAATAACTCTCCAAGCATTGGGAGAGAGCTGCGAGAGGGCCAAATTGATGAAGGAAATAATGGACCTGATAACGGGGTGAATGGGTAGGCGAAACCCTAACTTGAACATCTGCTCGTACAAGCAGATTTCTCCATCTTGGCCATGATAGGCCCTCTCTTCCCTCAGAGGTCTCCTTAACTTGATGGAAGGGTTAATGGAGTATAAGTACCTAAAGCACAGAAGGTCTACCTCAGTGACTGTGCTCTCGAACTCGGCTGCTTCAGAGATGTCAACATCACTTTCAACATCCTCATCATCGTCAGGCTCAACATCGGCTGGAGCAGACGTAGACGGGTGACCAGGGAATCTCTGAGCAAACTCAGTCCCTATAACGGCCGACAGAGGGATAGCATCAAGGATGGGTGGCACAGCCACACTTGGCTCAACAAGTTCAACCTCTGGAGAAGAATCTGAGGTACTTGATCCATTCTGGGACGAGGCTCGGCTGGAGACCAAGGCCTGGTCAGGAGCCTGACCAGGCCGAGGTGTAAAATCCATGGCTTCTTGGAAAGAGTCCACAGACATGGGGTCTGAGGTGGAGGACTTAGACTCAGACATCGACAATGGGTTAGCAGAGACGTCTGTCTGATAGAAGTTCTCAGGAGGATCAGGGTATACCACCTTGAGAGGTGGGGGAAAGAGAGGTCTAATAGGGAACTCCTGTGACCTACGAGCTTCCTCCTGAGCTCTCTCTATTTGCCTAATTTTTTCTAAGGTCTTCTCTCTAAGAGAGGGGAAATCCTCAAGAAGCTGGTATAGGGGTCTGAGCATCAGAGGACGACCTAAAACTTGAAACGGGCCTAAACTTGGGAAAAATCTCTAAAGCTACAAACACGTTTGGCTTATAAAATGTAGAAGCCTAAAGATGAAACTAAGAATTTTTCAAGAAAACCTAGTTCGCCTGAGTTAATGGAGCTCGCCGGAAAATCCAAAGAATCACCGGAAAACCTCAAAATCTTGCCAGAAAATGCAAACAAATATCAGAAAGAAAGGAAATGGGAAGGGAGAAATACCTGGAAGTGAATCGACGAAGAAAACGAAGAAAAATTGAAACGAAATCGATGAGATCCTCTGCAGATGAGTGCTGATCGAAGAAGTTTAAGAGAGAGAAATTTGGAAGAAACAGCGTGCGCGGGAAAGAAAAGACGAAGAAGAAAGAGAAAGGAAGGGTTTAACCCCTTAAATACTTGGGCACACTTCCCAAGGCCCATCATTGCCTTGGGAAAATCCAAGGGACAACTGACAGCACACGCCAGCCAAGTTGGCACGCCACAGATTGGGACAGGTGTCAAGTAGGTATTAGCCTTGGGACGGACAGGCCTCGGAGGTGAAGCAATCCCCTAGCCAGTTGCTATCGCATATGACTAAGGGCTGGGGGGTGATTGATATGCCCAAGTATAACCTCGGCCCAGGGACACCTACCTCGGCCGAGATGATGGCCGAGACATTGATCGACCCTATGAAGGCCATGGGCCCGTGATACCATCCCTCGGCCGGACCTACCTCGGCCCAGACCGACACTACCATATACACTTCAATGGACACTACGCGCATCGCAGGCATCAACAACATCCTCATGTACCTGGGTATAGCAACCTCGGCCAGTAGTAGGCCGAGGTGACAAGGGGCCCTGACCACATTCAACATGGAACTAGTCCTACCTCGGCTTGGGCCGAGGTGGCGAGAAGCATTAATAATCAACAGCATGCTATATGTCCAACCTCGGCTCAGGCCGACCCCAGCATATGTCTCGGCTGAGATCAGGCCGAGACTCCTTACGACACCTCGGATTGAACGGACATCAAGCCTTTACAGCTCGGCCTCTCCCAGGCTGAGGTCATTCACCAACATGACTGCCGAGCATCTGTTGACATTTGGATAAGGACACCTGGGCACAAATCAGTTGTAACAAGATTATTCTCCACATGTGGGAGAATATTTCATCATCATTACTTACATGTGACAGTGACAGATGGCATTCCCACATTGGTGAGGATATCACACACATGCTCATTGCATGCATGGGGGGTACATTACGCCCCCTAGGCACTATATATAGGGGTCACCCCTACCTTGCAAAAGGATCCAGCTATTAAAACCCTAGCTAAAACTCTGTCTAAATAGACAGCAAGGAGAGAGAGCTTGAGAGGTTGTATCCATGGCCATTAGTGCATTCTTCCATTGATATTACTCACACACACTCACAGTGGACGTAGGCCAGATTGGCTGAACCACTTATATTCCGGTGTGCTACCCTCTTATCCTCACCACCTTCTATTATCTTCTTTATATAGTTGTGCTGCCATTGTTATATATATATTGAGCTTGGAAACACCTAACCTGGTGGTGCTAATTTTCAGCATCATCAATAGTCAATTGTTTTTTGGCGATACCGTAATCACTAAGCATCTGCTTTATCCATAAAAGTTAGGCACAACAACTACCCCCTACAATATACTCGGACTCTGCCATAGACAGTGATATGCACTTTTTTTCTTACTACTCCATCCTACGAGGTTGTTGCCTACATAATAACAGGCACTAGACGTGATTTTGCTATCGTCTGAGCATCCTGCCCAGTCGACATCAGTGTATCCTATAATGAAACTAGTGGTGTCCTTTGTATACGAAACACCAAAGTTTAATGTACCCTTAACATATATAAATTGTTTTAACACACAATAAGTGGGATTCATTAGGTGTACATTGGTATGTAGCAAAAATACACACAACGAAGGAAATGTTGGTCCTAGAAGCATTAACGTATAACAAACTTCCTATTATATGTATATATAGATTCGGGTCGACGTCTTTCCCATATTCTTCTTTAGATAATTTCGTTCACATCCTCATTGGTGTAAGTGCTGGTTTAAAGTTATTTAGCCCAAAATTTTTAACTAGATCAACAACATATTTTGATTGAGTGATAAATAACCCATCATTAAATTGTTTCACTTGTAATCCTAAGAAATATTGTAATTCTCCCATTAAATACATCTGAAACTCAGCATGCATGATATCGAAAAAATCTTTTACTTGATTTGAACAAGTCGATCCAAAAATTATATCATCAATGTAAACTTGGGAAATCAAGATATGTTTATCTGTCTTCCTAACGAATAAGGTCTGATCGTTTCCTCCACGAATAAATCCATTTAAGACTAGAATGGTGTATAAATGATCATGCTAAGCTCTAGGTGCTAATTTCAAACCATATAAGGCTTTCTTAAGTTTAAAGACGTGATCATGATAGGTGGGATCTATAAAGCCTTTGGGTTGTTCTACATATACCTCCCCGGTTAAAATTCCATTTAAAATGCGAACTTGACGTCCATTTGGAACAATTTAAATTGTAAGTGACACGATATGGAAAGGAGGGTACGAATTGACTCAAGATGGGTAACGGGGTTTGTCAAAGTCAATTCCCCTTCACTGAGAATAACCTTGTGCTACCAACCTAGCTTTATTTCTAATGACCTCCCCATTTTCATCAGTTTTATTCTTGAAAATCCATCTTGTGCCGATGACCTTCTTATCTTTTGGTATAGGAACAAGATACCACACATCATGACTCTAAAACTGGATAAGCTTTTCATGCATAGCATTGATCTGAAATGAGTCACGACGAGGATCTTTTACATTTTAGGTTCTTCAAGATAAACGAAGCATGCAAATTTTGCCACTTTTTGAAGTTGGGATCTTGTTCTAACTGGTTCATAAGTATTAACAACAATCATCTCAATAGGATGGTCTTTAGAAACCTATGTTTATACAGAAGGGATCTCAAGTGGCAGTGAATCAATTATCTATGGAGAGTCAGGAATAAAATAAGTTTCGTCCTCATCCAGGACCACTGTTTGAGTGGCACTACTCTCCGCACTAGTATCATTAACAATTACATTGAATGACTCCATTATGACTTTGGTTCGATATTAAACACTCGATAAGCCCTAATTTTTTTAGAGTAGCCTAAAAAAGATTCATTTCTCTCCCCGTGTGTCAATTTTTGAGAGATTTTCTCTGTCTTTATAGACATAAGATACACTGCCAAAGGTTTTGAAATATTTCAACTTAGGCTTTTTGTGGTACCAAAGTTCATAAGATGTTTGTTTGGAATTTTTCCTGAGGTATACACGATTAATGATATGACACGTAGTTTGTACAGCTTCAACCCAAAAATATTTAGGTTAATTTTTTCGTGTAACATCACCCTAGCCATCTCTTGAAAGGTCCTATTCTTACATTCAACAATCCCATTCTGCTGAGGTGTTTTAGGAGAACTAAACTCGTGTTTATATCCATTACCTATACAATATTCTGTAACACTTGAGTTTTTGAACTCTCCATCTATGTCACTTCTGAAGCTACACACTGGGGTATCCTTATCATTCTCTATTTTTAAAATATTTTTTAAGAACTCACGGAAGGTATCAGATTTATTTTTCATGAATGCAACCCAAGTATATCGTGTGAAATCATCCATAATAACTAATATATAATTGTTACCACATAAGCTGACAGTTCTAGAAGGACCCATAAGGTCCATGTGGATAAGTTTCAAAGGTTTTGAAGCTAAAATATCTTTATCCTTTTTGTGAGCAGATTTCTTATATTCCTTTCTTGGCAAGGACCACAAACAGGATTAAAAGAATTTTTAATTTTTGGTAGTCTTCTAACAATTTCTTGGGAACTTAACCTATGAAGATTATCAAAATTTGTGTGTCCCAATCGATTGTGCCATAAATAAACATCATCTAATCTGGCAACATGGTAAGATTTAGATTTTGGAATCACTGTATAGCAATTATCCTCATTTCTGTTTACTGTTAAAATACAGTTTCCCTTTTCATTAATAATTTTACAGCCAGTTTTTGAAAAGGTAACCGTGTGATTGGAATAAAAAACTGATATATGCTTAGTAGGTTAACTTTAAGACATTTAACTAGAAGACCATCATTTAGATTGTGGAGCCCATCTTCGCACAATGTTCCCTTACCTATGATCTGGGATGAAATACCATCTACAAACACTACACTACCTCTAAGTAAGTCTGTCTTGTTTATCAATTTGGTTTCATCTCCAGTATTATGTTTAGAACATTCGAAATGTAAGTACCATCTAGATGAAGTGCATTTTGACTTAAAAGTAGATATAACAATATTGCACTTAAGCTGGGGTAATAAATCATCTTTTCTCATCCCAATAGGCCTGGTTTTTAAATTTTTATTGGCCTTGGATTTAGAAAAGGTTTGATGGTTTTTTTGAAATGGTTTCTTCTTAGTTTTAGATCCTCCCTTCCTTTTTTGGTTAGAGTTATGAGTGGTCTGCTTTGGTAGAGCATTAAGTGTTGACACTCTTCCTAAAATAGTTAAAGTTTTGAAATGTAGGTGTACATAATCTCTTTTGAAAAAATTCGGCAATGGTGTGTCCATAAACATCACAGTATGAACAATACTGGTGGGTGGAAGGCTTGACTTTATTACTAAAGTCTTTAAAGATAGGTTTGGACCTGTTTGGTATAGTTATCCAAGTGCCACTAGGATTGAGTTTTTGAAGTTGGTCTCTAATAGGTGGACAAACATATTGGGCTGGATAGTTACATTGTTGGTTATTCAGGCCTTGCATTGCCTTAGAGATATTTTTCTTAAGATTTTAATTCTCAGTGTTCTGAAGACTCTGGACTTGTTTAAAAAAATGACATTTTCAGGAGACACATTCGTTTTACTAGTAATAACTTTTTCTCCAAAACCTAGACTAAACTTATCTTCAGAATCAAACTTACGTGCTATAATTATTTCTGCGTAGGACTTAGCTTGGGTTTAAAAGTGTAAGCATTTTTTAAACAAATTTGATACCTTTTGCTTTGATTCTTCTAATTCAACAAGAGTTGCCTTATATATTTCTTCCAAAACATGATTTTTTTCCAGACAAATCTTTTATTTTAAAGATGAACTCTTTAAATTCTGTCTCATGGGCAACGCATTGAGTTGTATAATATTCAGCGTTCTTTCTAATGGTCTGGTTAAGTAAGCCTATTCGTTCAGTTAAAAACTTCACCATTTTATCAAGACGGGCAGTTTTCTTAAGCATTTTTGTCTATAGCTCTTGAAGATCTAGAAGATTATCATAGGACTCATTAAGTGCATCGTGTGTAGTGTCCCCTATAACGTTCAATTTTTTTATGGAACTCACACACACATTCAGTTCGTCAACAATGTTCTCACTTTGACACAACCGTGTACTAACATTATCAGGTTCATTTTCATTATCAACAGACACAATACTATCACTAGTAGGCAGAACAACAATATCAAGAGGCCAAACAAAATCATGAGTAGGCAAGCATGCAGAATCATCATTGTATATAATTTTAGGAAAGAATGCCATACGTGTCTTATTATTTTGGGCTGACTCAGTTTAATCTTTACCAGAATCAATAGAGTCGTCCCATGTCTTGCACATGTTAGCTCTATTATTGTTGTTCAGTTTGGTCTTGCATTTATTAGCATAATGTCCCAATTTTTCACATCTATGACACCTCACATCTTTTATGTCAGTCATGGGTCTATTGTTGCCATTGGAATATTTTTCATAATGTCTTTCATGAGGTCTGTAATTTTTATGACCTTGATAAACTTGTCTGCCTTGTTTAGAGGCAACTGCATTTCTAAATTTGACTATCTTTTTGAATTGTTTGCTCATGAGAGCTATTTGGTTATCATGATGATCCAAATCACAGTCATTATTTAGGTCAAGGTCAAAGTCTAATGGACTTATTTTGGTAACATACATTTATGATGAAAACACAACATTAGAACTAATAGGTCTCTTGTTTTGGGCAGTAATTTCTTTCTTATATTCCAATTCCATTGCGACAGTCCGTAATTTACTGCTAAGCAGTTCAAGAGTCAAATTTGGGTCGTCCATTTCTTCTATAGCATATCTCTTATTGTCAAATTTGGCAAGTAACGACCTAAGGATCTTTTGAACAGTTTCTTTTCTACTGTAGGTTATACCATTAGCATGCAGTTTTGTGAAAATTTCAGTTAACTTTATATAAAAGTCATCAAAAGATTCACTATCATCCATAATCAGTGTATTGTACAGCTGGATTAACATTTGGGTTTTTCCAGCCTTAACACGTTCATCACCCTCATGGGCGGTGACTAGCGTGTCCCAGGACTCCTTAGAAGTAGAGGAGATAGATATTATTTTAAATTCATGCTCCTTAATGGACATAAATATAGCTTTCTTGCCCTTACTATTATCCAGTGACAATTTCTTCTCATCTTTAGTGAATTCACTAATACTTTTCTTAACTCTTGTAGGATTGGTTTCAAACAAAGGTTTAGTAGGATGTGTGTAACCATTTTCAATCATTTCCAAAACTTCATCACCAATAGTTCCTTGAATGAACGCAACCATTCGTACTTTCCAATATGGGAAGTTGTGTCCATCAAAGAGAGGCGGACGTATGAGGTTACCTAACTTCTCAAATCTTTCATCCATTTTTAGAACTTAGTTTTCAAAAATAGTTTCTAAAGTCTCAGGATCAAAAAATTTGATAAACTAGCTCTGACACCACTTGAAAAATAATACTTACTAGATTTTAACTGAAAGTTAATTTTAAGTAAACTCCGAATATAGACACCTTGAACGAAACTCTTTTCGAAATAAAACAAAAGGTTTGTAAAGTATGTTCTGAATATGAATAATAAATTTGGCAGTTTAGTTTCCTTAGGTTTTTAAAATAAAACCCAAACTATGTCTTTATTATGAAACCAAACATAAATAGTTAAGAACAGTAAAGTAAATTAACACCAGATTTTTACGTGGTAAAACCCCAAATTAGGGTAAACACCCACGGTGACCTCTACGCCACAAAATAAATAATTCCACTACACAATAACAATTTACAAGTTACAGCACTAAGCATGCAAATCAAGATCCTAAGTCTAAGTTCAGAATTGTACCTACACGAGTTACTCCACTCTCAAAGGTTGATTCCTAATGGCTTTGATCTCCCTCAAGTAGCTTCCTTGCCTTTTCCTTATCCACGGATTGTAGCAGCTCTACCAACAATATATCTATAAAAAAACCACAAGTGTCTAAGTGTTCGTGTGAAAGTGACAGTGATGTGATGTGATTACACTACATGCAAGAATGAAACTCACATCTCTCAATAGTTATACAACCAATACCTATGAATCACAGAGATTCCAAATGACATGCAACAAATCTCAAATATGTTTTGAATAATAGACTTCAACATATTTTCAGATCTGAAGTAGAGTCTTTCAAAAAACAGATCAAGTTTGTTTCAAAAACTTATTTATGTTCAAACTAATTTCACAAACTATGAAATTGTATTTTGAAACAAAAACATTTAAGATATAAAACTATACAAAATCAGAAGTTTTATTTTTCAAAATTTATTTAAAATCAAGAGAGTGGATTTAAAGAATAAAACAATAATAGCAAGACCCAAGAGAAACTGAAGGAAAGAACCTAAATATACTACGTGTAATGTTCTCTTATAAAAACCTAAAAAATTGTATAAAGAAATTTGCGATTTCCTCAGAGTAAGGTTCGTAGCGAGATATACTTTTGAAGAGGTCTTCAAAAGTGTACAAAGACACAAACTCAACTTTCTTAGAAACCCTTGCAATTTCAATTTTTTTAAAAACAATTTCAAGGGAAAAATTAACTACTAAGTTTTTTTTGTTTTGGAAAGAATCTTGGCTTTTGGGTTTGTTGTATGGAGAAAAATGTTTGAGGATTTTTGGCTTAGAACAATTTAGGTTTTTCTCTCTCTCTCTTCTTTATTATCTCTATTTTCTCCGTGTTTTCTCTTAAAAGAGACGATCTATCAAGAATGCAAAAACTTCTCAACTGCTAACACTAAGGTTCCTTTTATACTGGGCAAATAAAGGATCGAGAAGGCTTATTCAAATCAGGGGTTGATATCTCTTTTGACCGTTTGACTTCTCATCCAAGGGCTGATAGAAATCGGTGGTTATTCAGACGCCGATTGGTTGTCTTTGGAGTCACAAGGATTGAGGACTAACACATGTAGACCGTCAATAGATTCAAATCACACGCTACGATCTAGTCTCAGATCTAAGACTCAAAGAAAACACAAATCACACCATTATAAAAACAACACGTGTATAGCCTAGATGGAGCAGAAAATTCGTGTTTGAGATTTTATATAATCCAAATTGCAACCCCAACATTATTTAGTGGTTTTGTTTTCTACCCTGAACAAATTTTTAGGAAAAATAATAATTTTGTTTTTAACCCCAAACATTTAAAATCACATCTTAATTAATTTCAAAAATCATTTTAAATGATTTAAAAATGTTTTAAGTGATTTTAAAAATGTTAGAAAAATTCCTAAAAATCATAAGACCCTTATACACACATAATAACACTAATATGAAATGATTGTGTCCTATATGCGGGGGTTCATGAGAGTAATACTTCTCTTTGAAGATCATTTTAGGTTCTTGAACTGGATTTCCACCTTGAAGCTTGGAATCTTTGAGAGAGGGTAACTTTTGAAAAGTCTAATTCTATTTTGTCTTAATATCCAAACTAGTTGGAACTCTTATATGGCACAGACTCAAGTGAGTCAACCATATAGTGTGTTCTCAAGGTTGCATATTCACACATTTACCCACTCACTTTACCATTTTACTTACTTTATGGACATTTATCAATTATACGTTTACTTGTCCATTTTAACCTTTACCGGAATATTTATTTATTCCTTCAAGTTAGGTTATATTAAGACATTTTACCACACAACCCATTTGTTAACATGTTCCTTATTCCTTTTATCCTTTCTCGGATTCTTTCAATACTGCTTACTTTAATGGGCACCACACTGCCGACTATGGGCACCATATGCTCTGGCCAGTGGTTTTGGACTTTTCACCCTAGGGCTCTGAGACCTTCTTGCTTATCTTGATGTCATCTGAGTTCATTTTAATGTATTTTAGCATTTAACAAATTCCCACATTACCTACTTTTCCTTTTTCCTAGCTGAGACCAAAACCCGGGGTTCCACCCCAATTTATGTTACACTTTGAAATTTTACCATTTCACGTCCTTTTCATTTAAGCCTTGATTTTATTCAAAAAATTATATTTGTATAGGACCACTTTGTGTAACACCTTCCAAACATTTTTATTTCATAAAAATTCCACTTAAAGTAAAATTACCATTTTACTCACTAGTTTCCAAAATCACCTTTTACTACATTCCCACAAGTGTTAATCCCTTACAAAACACTATTAAGTTACACAAACTAACTTTTCCATATTTACCCATTAATAATTAGTGAATACTTTTATCAACATTTTCCCAAATCACACCTTTCTTTACTTTTTTTATTCAAGAAATCCATTTACAGTATGAGCTTTTATAAGAAAATGCAATTTCTTTCATTTTACATGCAGTCTTACACTTTACCCTTATCACATTTTAACCCTTACTTCACACACTAAAATTTATAATTTTTATCATTCCATGTGTAAACCATTTAATTCTTCTTTAAATTTGTCTATACACTTAGTGTCAAATTACTACAAGTGTATCTGCATAAGAGAATGGTTTTTAAACTTTAAAATTATATTAAATAGTTTAAACACATATTTCATCCTAGAAATTTATCATACTTGCAAAAATATATTTTTGATACATAAAAGACACTTAATTTCTTCGAACTCACAAAATGTCCATCTTTCATAAAATCTCCATTTTTGCAAGAAACGTCATTTCACCAATGCTTACCCAAATAAATCATTATTTTCAGACATTTTATTTCATAAAATGTTTAGCACCAACCTTTCTAGAAAATACATAATTTTCACAAAATATCAACTTCTAATATTTCAAAAACTTTGACATATTTGTTCATTCACTATTTTCAACAAAATATCATTTCTCCATTATTTTTATTTCATAAAAATATTTCTCATTCATTAGGCATAATTTTATCATCTAATCATATGCATACTTCCCATGTAATCTAACTTACAAGACTACAATAATACAAAATAGAGTCTTAATACTAAAGATAAATTTTCTCATCTCAAATGAAGTTCAATAATGGTAGGCATGGAATGTCAAAGAATATGTCAGCCTCCCACCTCCTAAGGTGGCCTTAATGAGGTTGCCCCACCTCCAAAAGCTTGCTCCACCAAGTATCGAATCTAAGGCCTCCATCAAGCTCCCATTTCCATCTTCAAACCCCCCCAATAATCACTCTAAATTTCTTATCTCCTCTTTTTCAATGGTGGCAATGGGTAAAAAATGTTCAAATGTAGTGGAATACACTAAGAAAGTGGTGGGGTGGTGGTTTTGTGGTGGGTGGAGGTGGAAGACCACCCACCTCGCTCTCTATCTCTTTCTCTCTCTTTCTTCTTCCATCTTGTCCGAACTCAATCTCACCCAAGAAATCGTCCACTTGTCGTTCTCGTACCAGCAAATCAAGAGTGAAGTGTATAATACATAAACAGAGCGAGTAAATAGAGAGAAAACAAGATATAGAGTGGTTTTGCCTTTAAAATAGGCCTACGTTCACTGTGTTGCTCAGTTCTCATTATATATGTTCTGTTGTACAATGTAATCATGCCTAAAGAGGCATACACGTATGAGAATAAAGGAGAGTACATGGTGTTATTGGGGATTCCAGTGTGCCAGAGAAGTGGCTGTGATGTAGATAAGTAATCCTTAAGTTGTATGTTGAGGTTATGTAGAGAGAATCTGTATTGTAGAATCAACCCCGGACGTGTGGAATCTCTCCCTCCTATATTTCGAGGTGTGGTCCTCTATTTATAGGAGATATGCCCACGTGCTCTGAGCACGTTACGTATATAAAGTCTGGAGTTTCTATAATAGAGAGGGATGCGGCCTGTAAGGCAAGCAATGTGAGTGCTGTATCCTGTAACGAGCTAGAGACAAAGGTGTCGCGCCCTATATTGAATGGTTCCACGGCGTGTTGAGGAATGGCCGTGCCCTTAGACGAGGATGGTCGCGCCCCTGAATTCAGTAGTGCCTCACCCCGAGTTCAGTAGGGCTGCACCCTATGTTGATATGGGCCGCGACAGGGTTCTATATTTGTACAATCAATAAGCCCCCAAGTCGTAGTGCTAAGAGAATACGATTGGGGCTGCAGCTTAATTCAGTCTTCTTAGGTGCCGCGGTACTTACAAGGCGACGATTCATCTTTCGCGCTCTCTTATATAAATTGTTCAGGCCGTGGACTTCATTACGTTTTCCAAAACTTTGAGAGCAAATCGAAAGCTGAACTCTATTAGTCCGTTCTCTTACATTTTTCGACGATCTTTCAAGGCTGTGTGTGGTGGTTCTAAGGCAATTCGAGGTCGAGGATCGTTGTTTTCTCCATTTCCAGGTAATTTTCCAACCAACAATCTCTTTAATAGCTTCTGAAACTCATGTTTTGCCATTTGTTTTTTATTTTTGCTCATAAAATGATCCATATGTGAGAGAGTAGCTACAGTGGAAATATTGCGACTTCTCAAATAAAATCCAATTTTAATTAATCCCAAATTTTAGTTAAACCCTAGATCATGCATCTAGATGATTTATCTAATAAAATAAAGCATGCAGGATAAAACAAACACTTTCAGGAAAAATCAAACACATGCTTGTGAGGAAAAATCCCCCAAAGGGGCAAAACCATTTATTTTCATTATAATATTGTCACAGTACAATTTCGGATTACAATGAAAATACAAGTGACTAAGAATTACCCTCAAGTGTCGGATTCTGTAGTTGGCGACTGGAAATATCCCTTTCCAGGAGGGCTGCAATGAAAAAGAGAAACGGTTTCTCCACAAGTTTGTCGGCTGGAATTTTCCCTTTCCAGGAGGACAGCAATGAAGAAGAAAGACGACTTCTCCACAAGGGTTGAACAATAACTAAATTGTGTTCTAGGGTTCCAAAAGATTCACAAAAGTAATTAGGATTTTTGTGTGTGAATCAAAAAGATGTTTGGTACATCAAAAATTGAAGTCTTGTTGTGTTTGTACTCTTAAAAACATTTTCTCAAAGAATTAAAAAATACACCACCGAAATAGGTATATATATAGAAAATAAGAGCTGGTGGATTAAAATCCCACGGAACTGTTCGAACTTATCCCAGGCGGACCGGTCCGGCTAGGGGGCGGATCGGTCCGACCTCAGATCGATTCTTTTAAATATTGGCTTCTTCGATTCGCTTTCGGTCCGGGGTTCACTGGATCTGCAGCAAGCGGATCGGTCCGGGTAGAGGGCAGACCGGTCCGGCTTCCCAGAAAAACAAAAAACTTTTAAAAGCCTCATTTTGCTTGAAAAAACTTACTTCTTATTTTTATAAAAAAACATTTTATAAAAATTTCCCAATACTAAATATGAACTTTAAGGAACGTAAAAACAAAATTTTACCAAGTTCATTCTCGCGGAGGCTATGATGTTGAAGACACTTTGATATTCGGATCCGTTGATGTAGATGTGATCTTGAGTTTCTTCAACGGTGTAACGGCGTACGACATACAAATTGATGATGGACAAAAAATGTCCTTACAAATCTCCCCCTATGTCTATGCCAGTACATACATAAAAAATATCCGAATTATCAACTAATGACCTATACAAATCTACCCTCCCATGAACCCTAAAGATGGAAAGATACAAATGTATAAATCTTTTTGTTCTTCAATCTTCAACAATCATTAAATCTAAAAGCTTTTCTCTTCAGGGTGTGCAACATATTGATCTTCGATCTTCATACCTACACACATGAGACAAATCAAATACCGCGTGACATATCGAGTTTGAAATGAGATAAACATGGATACCAATATATGATAAAAACATAAGCTACATCTCAAAAACTCCCCAAAAATTCAAACTCTCCCATAATATGATAATTCTTTCTCCCCCTTTTTATGATGTCCCCAAATAGACAAATGAGAAGAATGAATCAAATAAGCAAAATTGGGGTGTCACGGTACACAAAATAGGGCATCAAACAATATGGTAAACGTGGTCTTGCAAGGAGATGCTCAAACAAATCTTCACAAACTATTTTTGAATTTTTTAAATTTTTTCGAACAAAAATAAGATACCAATTTGAACAAATATGATACAAAAATCACACCATGGATTTAGACTCAAACAACCAAGCCATGGAAATGGAATGAATGGGTGTGAACACATTCGATAGGTAAATCAACTCAAACAATCATATGTGCACGATGCATATGTGTACTCCTAACGAATGAACATCAAAAGTATCCTTAGGTGAAAAGATTGTTGAATTTAGATGACATCGTCTTATGCAAATCAACAAATCAAAGTCAAAATGATTTCCATACCAATAACGTCCAAAACTATGTAGCGCATTTTCAAGTATTTCAAGGACGTGCAAACCCGTTTTAAATTCTCCAAGCAAACTCCCTCATATATATTTTCTTTTAGAGGTAATCTAAATTCTCAAACTTTGGAGAATTGGTGCAAAAACCTAAATGGCCCCTTTTTGGCATGAATATCTTTTTATTGCCTTTCAATTTTTTCGGGTTCTTTTAACCTCTTTGGACCCCGGATAATAAAATTCCTCCATTTTTTAGGTCCAATTTAACGGTGGCTTAGTATTCGCAAAGGCAAAATGAACCTTTCGCAGCCCTTCCCCGTTTTCAAACAAAGCACACAAACTCAAAAAACGGTTTTTTATATGCACAATTTCCTTATCAAAATTTATCACGCTTGGTTCGTTTTAAGGACAGGATTGAAGTGAAAACATTCAACCAACATGTGATAAGACAAGCACAATAATCAATAAAATCCGTGCATGTGTGTAATAAAGGAAACATGAGTCAAACATGTAGGAAGTAGCACTTAATTACATCTTAATGACTCCAAACATTATAAAGCACGTGGACGAATTGACCTATTGACTCAAAACACTATCAAATAGTCACATGAAAATAATGGAATGATGTTGTGTCTCGGTCATCCTAAGTGTTCATCCATAAATGGTGTAAGCAAAAAACAAAAATCTTTTTGGATTTTTCAAAATTTTATCAAAATAAAATCTTTTTGTATTTTTCAAAAAAAAATTCAAAAACAAAAATTTATACAAAAAGTACAAGTCATCACACTAGCAAAATATATCATGAAAGCACAACTAGTGTATGACAAACATGCAATCACAATCAACCAAAAGATTTCACATGGGGTGAATTACGTGCAAGAAAACGGGAATCGTGGACAAATAAACCATAAACCTCTAAATCCGATTTTCTAACCCAAATTATTGTGTAACGGAGTGTGAGGGTTTTGGGAATCGAATTTATTCTTTCATTAATCTTCCTAGGTCCATTTAAAAGCTTATAACAAAAGTGCCTAAGATGACCTTGCCTACCGCAAAGTGTGCAAGAGTAAATTAGGCGGTTTGTATTACCTAAAGGTGGCCCTCTCCTCAAATTTATCGGTTGCTCTCTCCGAATTTGCCTAGGTGGGTCTCTCCTAATGATCCTAGGAGGTTCTCTCACGATGTTCCTATGGAGCGCTTTTTTAACAAACTTAGGTGCCTCTTTCTTAACAATCCTAGGAGGCTCTCTCACACGTGTGGGAATGGGTTCAACATATTTTTCAAGACCAACCCCACCCCTATCCGTTTTGATCTCGACTGTGCCTAAAATCTTATCAAGTTTTTCAGACCTAGACTCCAAATCAAATTTCACCTTACTTGAATCTTTCAATTTCACCTCAAGTTCACCTATCCTAGATTCAAGTACTCGTCTAGAATCCTCAAACTCTAAAAGCTCCTTTTTCATAGTCTCCATCAACCCTCTAAGACTATCTCTCTCACCCTCGACGTACTCAAGCTTCTCTTTCAAAATTTTCTCATGTGCCCTAAGTTCTTTAACTAAAAAATCATTATTTTTTATGGCGCACTCTTTCAATTGAGCTTTCAATTTCAAATTTTCTTTCTTTGTTTTCAAAGTTTCAGCATAAAGTTTATTGAAAGCAGTTTGCAAGTCACGCTCATCTACACTTTCCTTCTCACTTTCATCCACACTCCCATCACCTTCACTATCATCACTAATCACATGGGTGGGAAGCTCTCGCCTAGAAGCATAAAAAATTTCTTCTTCGGAATCACAATCACTAAGGGTAGAAACCGATTTATTCATTTTCTTCTTTAAATTTGTGGTACACTCATCTAACGTGTGACCAACACCCTCACAACAAGAACACCTATTTGATTCGTTTTCAACAGAAGATTTAAAACAAGAGTTCGTGTGAATTTTGCAATTAACTTTTTAAAAAATTTGACATCGAAGATCATCAAAACCATCAAAAGCCATTTTTCTGCAAAATCAGGATCAAACCACAATAACTTAGTGCAACAGGCTCTGATACCAATTTGTAAACGTGAGTAGACAAATTGTATCAGAAAGTAAAACCTTAAAAAATCAGGATCACGCGATAAATTAGCGTAACCCGCTCTGATACCAATTTGAGAGAGTAGCTACAGCGGAAATATTGCGACTTCTCAAATAAAATCCAATTTTAATTAATCCCAAATTTTAGTTAAACCCTAAATCATGCATCTAGATGATTTATCTAATAAAATAAAGCATGCAGGATAAAACAAACACTTTCAGGAAAAATCAAACACATGCTTGTGAGGAAAAATCCCCCAAAGGGGCAAAACCATTTATTTTCATTATAATATTGTAACAGTACAATTTCGGATTACAATGAAAATACAAGTGACTAAGAATTACCCTCAGGTGTCGAATTCTGTAGTCGGCGACTGGAAATATCCCTTTCCAGGAGGGCTGCAATGAAGAAGAGAAACGGCTTCTCCACAAGTTTGTCGGCTAGAATTTTTCCTTTCCAGGAGGGCAGCAATGAAGAAGAAAGACGGCTTCTCCACAAGGGTTGAACAATAACTAAATTGTGTTCTAGGGTTCCAAAAGATTCACAAAAGTAATTGGGATTTTTGTGTGTGAATCAAAAAGATGTTTGGTACATCAAAAATTGAAGTCTTGTTGTGTTTGTACTCTTAAAAACATTTTCTCAAAGACTTAAAAAATACACCACCGAAATAGGTATATATATAGAAAATAAGAGCTGGTGGATTAAAATCCCACGGAACTGTTCGAACTTATCCCAGGCGGACCGGTCCAGCTTGGGGGCGGATCGGTCCGACCACGGATCGGTTCTTTTAAATATTGGATTCTTCGGTTCGCTTTTGGTCTGGGGTTTACTGGATTTGCAGCAAGCGGATCGGTCCGGGTAGAGGGCGGACCGATCCGGAGGCGGATCGGTCCGGTAGGGAGGCGGACCGGTCCGGCTTCCCAGAAAAACAAAAACTTTTAAAAGCCTCATTTTGCATGAAAAAACTTACTTCTTATTTTTATAAAAAAACATTTTATAAAAATTTCCCAATACTAAATATGAACTTTAAGGAACGTAAAAACAAAATTTTACCAAGTTCATTCTCGCGGAGGCTATGATGTTGAAGACACTTTGATATTTGGATCCGTTGATGTAGATGCGATCTTGAGTTTCTTCAACGGTGTAGCGGCGTATGACATACAAATTGATGATGGACAAAAAATGTCCTTACAATATGAACTGATATCTTGCTGGTACTGAATCCACCTTTTAAGATTGTTTGAATCCTTATCTGAATTGCTAGGATTTCTTGTTAATCCACCTTAAATTGGATTTGTATTTAAGCCAATCTCCAATCGATGAAATAAACTTTTACTCTTCCATTGTTAAACAAGAGGGTGCAAATGGTATAACTGTTTATGTTAGATGATATGAAACGTATAACTGTATTTGATGCTCTTTGAGCAAACTCTGCACCTTCTCGGTTTTCAATCCTTTGAATGAATCAACCTCAGATACTAAACTATTTGAGTGACTGGCCGCTGCATGATAAAATACCCTTCTAGTATTCTAGGGTTGCCCTTCGCCCATGCAACGATCCAATATTAGTTTAAGCCCTAGCCGCGGCATGTATCCTCTTTTGATATGGCAATAATTTAGGCTCTTAGATTAAGGTTGTGCTGCATTTTAGCCCATAGAATAAGTTGAGTGAATAGCAGCGGCACTTTAGCCAATCAATATGTCGCTGCGATATTTGTCGTTTGGGGATCAAAAACCCCCCACTTGCCCAATCAGCCTCAATATTTCCTATTCGTCTTGATATTTCATTGAACGTGTTGTGGCCTCTAAGAGGCTTCTCTGCCATACTGGCTGCGACCCTTAACTATGTCTTGTGCTTTTTAGGTACTGCTGTAGCCATATGATCTTTTACCCAGACGAGTTCTTGAGAGGCTTTTGGGCAAAGCATTTTGGAGCCTCTCCTCCTGAAATCTCTTCCGTGCCTCCTCTAAGATCAATAAGGCCTTGCCAACTGAGGGATTACCCTAACTGCGTGATACTAGACTCAGATTCTGCGAACTCTTCTTCTAGGAAGGATTCTGAGACAACACGGATGTTAGAGGAAGCCAACTCTAGTAACCAACCAATGGATGTGGAAGATGGTGCCGCGGCAAGGGGTACTATTACTGTTAGGGACGAACCAGCTGGCCCATCTGGGAGGTCTGAGAGACCTCTAGATGCGTTTGATATCCATAACATCACGACCTAAGACTGGGTTGACCAGGTAGCTAAGGCCTTTGAATTTCTAAGAAATTTGATGTGCTCAACACCTGTTGCGAACCAAAGATTGTGCACGATACTTTCTGATGATGGGGTTTTCTTTCCACTGCATGCTTTCATTTAGGGGTTGCGACTGCGAGTTCTTGTTCCCATCAGATGAATTTTTCAAACCATAAAATTAACCCCAGCCTAGTTGGATCCCAATGGCTGGAGGGCCATACTTACCGCGGTCGTGCTTTGGGAGAATCAGTTCAAAAAGGACATTACTCCCGCGGAGTTTTTTCACTTCTATCGACTAAAGGAAAACTCCGTGAAGTTCGTCGGGTACTACTACTTCTCCGTCCGCGACAGGGACGAGACCCTTTACACTAGGAGGCCGACCAATGTAAAGAACTAGAAGGGGAAGTATTTCTACATCTCTGGAGAAGGGTGGGAGATTCACCCTCAGGAGAACGAGAGGGAGAAGTCGTTTAATTGATAATAGCCGCGTCCCTTCTTTTTAATTGTTCATTCTCTGTGCTAACCCTTGAATCATTTTCTGCACTTCTTGATAACTTGCAATTGAGAAAGCGACAAGAGAAGAGAGTTGCTGAGGCCACGGCAGTTCCTGCCGAGCATAAGAAGTTCAACACACTTGTTACATCTGCAACTGTATTTGAAGCAGGGTTCTTTCCCAGCAAGTTCATTCCAAAAGATATGGCCACGGGAGGTAATAATCAGATCATCAGTATTTGTCTGGGGCAATTTTTGTTGACTTCGACTATTTACTGTTGCTTTTCCCTTTTTCGGTGAGGAAGTTGATAGGGAACTATTGGTCACGCAACTGGCAGAGATGGATGGGGATGCAGTCGTTCTAAATAACACAGCAAGGAGAAGGAAAAGGAAGAGGTCCAAGATCAAGGCACCAGCCGCGGCCCCTTCCGGTAATCAGAATCCTCCTACTGCGACCCCAAATCTGGCCGCGAAAAAAACTAGCCTTGCTGACCCTGAACCCCAAACTGAGTTTGAATATGATATAGGAACCAATCTAGCCGTGGTGGGTTTGATGTCCACGTCTGACGCTCTTATCCATTCAACTTCTCCGTCGTCGCCCCCTGTTGTCGTGGTTAATGAAAATCTTGTACCTCCTCAGTGCCGCACCAGAGCTGGCCCTGATGGTCAACCGCGACCACAGTTTAGACAGACCGACCCTGAATCCTCATGGGATACTACCACGAAGGCTGCGCAAAGGATGAAGAGAGCCCTTGATGCTGCAGACCTTGATCGATTGGTGGAAGAAGACCATGACGATCTCGAGGACTGCGACCTCCATAGTCTTTTGAGGGTGAGTGCAAGTGCTCTCTTAGTTTTAATTTTGCATTCTGTAATTTGTTCCTAACTTTTTCATTTCAAGCAGCGGACGTCATGGTGGCCTAGAAGAGTAATTATGAGGCCCTATATAAACTGAAAGAGGCTATAAAGAGGGTGCATGCTGCTGACTTGGATGATGAATGAAATTCTTCTTTTGAAGATGGGAAGCAGTTTACTTCCACGACTCTTCAGGAAGCTCAGATGAGCTTGGAAGATGCAAACAAGGCCATAGAGGAAGCGAAGGAAAACTTTAAGTAGGCCACGGAATCCCTCAAGGTCTCCTAGTCTCAGACTGTGGAGGCTGCATAGGCCGCATAAACTTCTAATAATAAGCTCAGACTTCTTCAAAAAAAATATGAGGAGCTGGGGGCCAAGTCTACGCGTGATGCCGAAGCCCATGCCATGCTAATGAAGAAAATAGAGGCAGATCATGGCAAAGCCTTCATCTGTCCATCGACAGTACGGTGGAGTCATTTAAGGGCTCAAAAGGCTTCTTCCTCATAAATAATAGGGCCTACCTCCACGGCTACAAGGAGTTAAGGCATAGAATCATAAAGAGCTTCCCTGAGACTAAGGAGAAGGTTTTTGCCTGGAGACTTAGTGATGATGAGCATAAAGAATGCATATCTGAGCTCAAGTCAGTGGCTGAAGGGAAAGCTCGATTGAAGGCTGAGGCTAAGGCAGCTGCCGCAGATGAAGAGACAATGATGGTCGCGGAGGGGGAAGAAGGGGATAAAGCCGATGATGCCAAATTTTAAGGCTGCGACCCTCTTTAAATTTTTTGCAAATCTTTATAGTGGTTGCGGCCCTCTTGTCTGTAATCTAACTGATATTATCAAGGCTGCGACCACCTTTTATTGATTATTTTTGCCTCATTTTCTTGTAGTTTTTTTCTCTTCTACTTTGTTTGCTTCAATGCTTTAATGAATGCTTTTTCTGTACATCTTTGATTGCTTGAACACAACTTCTTTTATATTTGAAAATGCTTTCTTGATTGAATGAACTTGTAGACTTAATAGATTAAGTCCACGGCACCATAGTATACATGGTTTCTTCACATATGGTTGTAGTCTCTTCTTGAACATCTGCAACACCTTCAAGCATACAGGTCATAGGCTGCAGCTGTAATGCATATGGCTCTTGTACACGAGCCGCAACCCATTACCCCTTTTCTTGCACTAATGATTGAAAGGGCTGCCACTTGAACATGGTCGCGGCCGTGTGATAATTCTGCCTTTACTATCGCTTCTGAATGAATTTACTTAATGGCCACAGCCATATTGACAGGGATGTGTCACTTTTGAATATTTGAATTCCCTCTAGTAGATTTAATTGAATCTAAATCCAAGTCATTACTGCATCAACTCTTAGTCTCTTTAACGACTGCAGCTGTATTGACATGGCTACTGCACTCTTTTATCCCTTCCGTCTGAACATGTTATTAACCCACCCCCAGCTATATTAACAGGGATACGTTCAAGCCTCCCTAGGCTTGGTTATGTTTTTAATCCACCCACAACTAACATACAAGTTATTTTCAAGCCTCCCCGGGCTGGGTTATGTTATTAAGCCACTCACAACTAACACACAGGATATTTTCAAGCCTCCCCAGGATGGGTTATGTTATTAAGCCACCCACAGCTAATATACAAGAAATTTTCAAGCCTCCCTAGGCTGGGTTATGTTATTTAGACACCCACAACAAACATACAGGATATTTTTAATCCTCCCTAGGCTATTAACGCATTCCGAAAGATAAGAACGGGTATTGTAGGCCCTTATGAGTGATGTTGCAGTCCAATTTGGATAACTACTTTCAGTATTTGCTTTCGCCATTCTCAATTATCATCTTCTTTCGGACAATCTAGATATTATCATTCCTGATATAATATCTTATCACGGATCAAGACATGTATGTTTGTAAGATATAGTTGCACATCGTGAGGGGAACTTGTGAGCTAATTAAGAGCATAATCCCTTCGTAGGTGCTTCTCGAGATAATAATAATCTTTCGAGATAATCCGTTATTCCAGATCTAACATATTGTCTCCAATCGAGATCTGTTAAGACAAGACAGTCTTTTATAAGATGACATTTCATGAAAATGAGAATCAAGACATGACACTGTAAGAGTGAACTTGATTTCATATAACTATTCATATATATAGAACTTCGTAAGGATAATACAAAGTTTAGTTCGAAACATCATAAGAAGAGTTATCACTGTAAAGTAGAGAGACAGATGGAATATAAGAGAAGCATGAAAAATGGGTTACATCCCCTAAACATCTTTGAGGAACCTCCGCAACATCCCTTACCCAATCAGCCTTTCAATTTCATCCTTCAGAGCATATCATCGCTCAGTGTCATGGCCATGGTCCTGATGGAATCTGCACGAAGTAGCTTTGTTCCTCTTGTGGGGTGGAGATCTCAGCTTTTCTGGCCACCTCAACAGCTTGTCCTCTATGATGAATTCAAAGATCTCTTTAATTGGGAAGGACAACGGAGTGTAGGCCTTAGATTTCCCCTCTGCCTTCTCCATTCTCCTTTTTAGGGTCCTGGCTGCAGCCTTGCCTTCTGTGGCCAGTGGTTTTAGCTTGTGTATTTCCTCGGGAGGAACTTCTAGAGTTGCGGCGGCCATGATTCTGGGTACCGCACCTACGCTGGATGAGGCCGCGACCTCTAGCATGAGGACCCTTTGAGTCAAATAATTAACCTGGGTGTGGAGTGAGGCATGACTGTCATAGAGATGGTTGAGGTGATTGTACAGCTGCACGATCTCATCTTTGACTTCTGTGCTCTGGCTGGATTCTCCCTCCATTTTCTTCTTTTGTTAGTCTTTAAAAAGTATATTTAATCTGAGACAAAACTAATAGGAGTGAGTAATCTCAGGAATATTGAAGTAACTAAGTAGGAAATGGGGATGCAATGTTTGCACTGCTATATGGTATTGCTGCTGAGGCCGTGACCAGTATGGCACATAAGTGCACTGCCATGGCCTTTGTATGATATTCACCAAGGGATAGTTGGAGACCACCTGAGTCCGTTACTTGATGTTTTGAACCTCCTGTAACATAACTTCCCAGTAGAGGCCACGACAGGTAAGGTAGTTGAACTACCATGCCGCATCCCTACCTAGGCAGTGATGGAAAGTCCTAAGATTAATCCCCAGAAACGGAGTCTTTCTCCCAAAACTCATGGAGAGCATACCTACTAGGGTCTGTTAACGAGAGGATGTCCTCATGGTGCCCTAAAAGGCACCGTTTCAATGATGAAACCCTAAATCATAGGCCAAGAGCAGCAAGGGGTAAGCACAATCCTTCCCTAATCATTCACCTTTTCGGGGCTAAAGCCCATCATGCTTTTCAGCATTATCTAGATGGGATGATATCACAGGGGTATGTAAAATAGATCCGAGAACAAATATGAATATGCGAGATACCCATTTAAGGGTGTGAATAAAAATATAACTCAATAACCAACATTTAGCCATGAGATGACGATCCAAAGGATCCCCAGGGATCGAATGCGGTGTTTAAGAACTCAAATATAGAGAAGCAAGATTGAAATATCTCAATTTCCATAGACGGCGCCAAATTGATGATACAAGAAATCGTCCACTTGTCGTTCTTGTACCAGGAAATCAAGAGTGAAGTGTATAATAAATAAACAAAGCGAGTAAATAGAGAGAAAACAAGATATAGAGTGGTTCAGCCTCTAAAATATGCCTACGTCCACTGTTTTGCTCAGTTCTCATTATATAAGTTGTATTGTACAATGTAACCATGCCTAAAGAGGTGTATAAGTATGAGAATAAAGGAAAGTACATGGTGGTATTAGGAATTCCAGTGTGCCGGAGAAGTGGCTATGATGTAGATAAGTAACCCTCAAGCTGTATGTTGAGGTTGTGTAGAGAGAATCTGTATTGTAGAATCAGCCTTGGGCATGTGGAATATCTCCCCTCTATATTTCGAG
Organism: Sambucus nigra; assembly: GCA_949130495.1. Lineage (NCBI taxonomy): Eukaryota > Viridiplantae > Streptophyta > Magnoliopsida > Dipsacales > Adoxaceae > Sambucus > Sambucus nigra. Next base: position 205,592,994 of record OX422223.1, read on the forward strand.
GCGTGGTCCTCTATTTATAGGAGATATGCCCACGTTCTCTGAGCACGTGACGTATATAAAGTCCAGAGTTGCTATAATAGAGAGGGATGAGGCCTGTAAGGCAAGCAATGTGAGTGCTACATCCTGTAATGGGCTAGAGACAAAGGTTCCGCGCCCTGTACTGAATGGTTCCACGACGTGTTGAGGAATGATTGAGCCCTTCGACGAGGATGGCCGCGCCCCTGAATTCAGTAGTGCCTCACCCCGAGTTCAGTAGGGCCACAACAGGGTGCTATATTTGTACTATCAATGGTAGGCATGGAATGTCAAAGAATATGTCGGTCTCCCACCTCCTAAGTTGGTCTTAATGAGGTTGCCCCAACTCTAAAAGCATGCTCCACCAAGTATCGAATCTAAGGTCTCCATCAAGCTCCCATTTCCATCTTTAACCCCCCCCCCCCCCCTAATAATCACTCTAAATTTCATATCTCCTCTTTTTTTAATGGTGGAAATGGGTATAAAATGTTCAAATGTGATGGAATACACCAAGAAAGTGGTGGAGTGGTGGTTTTATGGTGGGTGGAGGTGGAAGACCACCCACCTCTCCCCCCCCCCCCCTCTCTCTCTCTCTCTCTCTCTCTCTCTCTCTCTCTCTCTCTCTTCTTACATCTTCTCCCAACTCAATCTCACCCCAAATAAACCAAACAACACCTTATAAAACCCTCCCAAAGGCCAAAAACTCAATTTTGCCCCTTTTGGGCTGATTTGAGCTCGATAACTCAAAGATCCATTAGCCAAAATCATGACATCACACAAGGGAAAATCAAATTAAAAAGTTGATCTACGTCCGTCGAACAACAACCCTAGGTCGTTCGAATAACTACCTTGTCGTTCAAAGTTTGGTTCGCATGACCCTTCTATCAACCTGCTAGTGTAAGTCAGTGTCATGCCATTCGATGTTTTGCTTCTCGTGACCCTTCTCATGACCCCTTTATCGTTTGAATGACATCCCCTTGTCGTTTGAACCATTCTTTTTCTCCTTTTTTTTTTCTCCAATTTTACCTATAATTCTTCTATAATTATCATTAACTCCTCCTCATTTATAATTCATATATAAATTAATTCAATTTTTTGGTGCAAGGTATTACAAAATATGACATTATAAACAGTGGTAAGTAATAAAACCTTATAAGCTTGTTCCCTTCTCTATAGTAAAAATAGTAATTTAAATGCAAACCACAACTATTATAATTGAAACTCAATGCGCCCTCGATGCATATTAATTTTTAATAAATATTATTCTTAAATAGATAAAAATATCGATATATTAATATAGTAAGAAAAATTAACGTGACTTCTCATAAAATGTCAAAATATTAATTTGTAAGAAAATATAAATCATATCATATTTATGTTCATAATAATTTATAAGAGGTAAATGTGATAGCAAAAATATATAATATTGGGTAGTTACCAAGTAAGAGTAATTAATGGGATTGGTTAAGGTCATTAATGTCATTATAAACTTACCAAAATAATCAATATTAGTGGAATGGAAAATGATATAAGAAACCATTTTTTAAGCCAAGTACAATCAATGGGATGTCTAGAGAATAATATAGAAAGGTCGTACCCAATGCACAAGCATCTCGCTTAGCTGCAGGGTTTGGGAGAGGTGAATGTCGGCTAGCCTTACCCCCATATATGGAGAGGCTGATCCCATGTCTCAAACTCGAGACCAATAGTAGCTTAGCGAGGGCACTCGCCATCGTACCATGGTATGACCTCTCTGTAGAGAATAACGTGCTGATAGTTTATTATCTTTATAGACTAAAATATCGCCGCTTTAAGAAAAACACAAGTAATTTCCTTTATGTTTTTAAAACTATCATTTTAATCATTGATTTATTCTATTTGGTTTAAATTATTATATAATTGGGATACTTAGGGGTATCCTAAGAAACTTATGACTTTTTTATGGGAAATAATTAAAAGAGTTCATATTACTATGAATAATTTAATAAGTTAATTAGTGGGCCACATAATTAATTTCGTCTAAATATTTCTTCCAAGTTACATCTAACATAATTTTAAAGTAATGTAGCTCTAATCATTCTAAAGTTAAAAATAATTCTTGCATATCTAATTTAAACTAATTATTTGGTTAAATTTAATATCGCGATTATATATATGAGATGTGGAAAACATACGACAATTTATTTGTTATCCTCTGACATGGTTAGACTTAAGCACACTAGTATACATTTCATAGAATTATATGTTTATTTTAAGTTGTTTAAACAATTACCAATTAAAGAGATTTATATTCATTCGAAGTTATTTAAAACAATTAACTATTACAAAGCTTTTAAAACAAATTATGAGATTGTATGTATAAATATTAGTATATAAATTCTAGAGACTCCCTATTCTTTTGTACTTGGGTTAGATAATGATAACTTGACACTTATTTATTTTTTGTTACTTATGCTTTATCTTCAGAAGCAATTTTTTTAAAAATGAAAAGATTGTTTAAGCTTTGTTTTTTATGCCTTGCTTAAGAATGCCTGATCAAGTGGCTTTATAAGCCTCTAAGATGGGGTATACTTGTTCATACTTTGAACCGAGCCATTATATCCATATGATGTCTGAATGACAAATTGATATCTATTAATCAAGGCAACAACTACTATTTATCATATCTTTTCAATTAAGATACCAATGGCAATATAGGTCATCAATATTATGCCACCATATACCTTTATGATTTCTTCAACATTTATCGCTTATGGGAGTATTGATAGGTTTATTAAAGATATGCAATGAAATATGAAAATGAGGACGAATCAATGATGGATCTTCGATTCAAGCGTTGTTTGGATTACAAGAATTTACACAGAGAGAGATGTTTAAACCTTTCTAGTTCTTGTTATGTGAACTAAAGTATGAGAATGAACAAGATGATTTGATTCATATTTGGTTTCTTTAATCACCTCATCTCTTTTTGTAAATGATATCAAAAATAATTTGGCTTTGTGTGTGGGCACTAAGGGCGCACAATGGCACCAGAAAAACCAATAAATCGAACCAAACTAGATATATTGGGTTGGTTTGGATTGATTTTTTACATTATTGGTTTGGTATCGATTAAAGAAAACCTATTTTTTCAGTTTTGTTACTGGTTACAATATGAAACCATACCGAACCAACCCACAAACCAAACTCATTCAGAATCAGAACTGAAACTAAAATTTAATCATAACCAAACCATAACTGAATAAATTTATTAGTTACACACACACACAGAGTGAGGATCTCCAACACACCAAAGAATACACCTAAGTTATCCTCACTTACGTTTACTGGATTATAACATTTTGGGTCTAATTTTTAGAATGACCCGGACCAACCCGATACACTTAAATGAGAATAAGTGAGGTATGTTCTTTGGTTTCTTGGGGAGCCTAACTAACTAACTAACTAACTATATAGTGATAGTAGTAAATAAAAACCCTATAAACAAAAATCATTAAACCTCACCCTGCACCTCTCATTCTTCTCATCTCACCTCTGATCAGACCATCGACACCTCGCATCTCACCTAAGACATATAATGCCTCTTACTCGACCCTCATCCCTTTCATATCATTGACTCATATCATTCATCCCTTATGACACCCAGTAAAATCCATAATTAGATTGATCAGGTTTAATTATAAATAATACAAGAGTCCAAACAATTTATATCATTCTAAACACGAGTTAAATAAAATATATCCATAATTAGATTGATCAGGTTTAATTATAAATAATACAAGAGTCCAAACAATTTATATCATTCTAAACACGAGTTAAATAAAATATAACAATAATGGGTTGGCAATAATATCACGAGTAAAACAAATATAACTCTCATACATATCTCCACAAAATAAATAGAACCCCAACACTAGAATACAATAATTGTCTCAATAATATAATCCAACTCTGAATATAAAAGAAAGGCTCCAATCATAAATAAATCCCCATAATAATAATAATCCAACTCTGAGTACTAAAATGGAAGTATGAAAAAGTAAATATGAGCACGTAGGCTCAACACCTACATCCTATATCTGGGAGCAGGAACTGAGAAGGAGTGGAATAAATCAGGGTTGTGGTAGCCGCTATTGCCTAAGACCTAAAAACAGAGTCCACAAACATGATTAAACCTAACAAGTCTACAATGAGCAAGAATTTCACTAAATAAGGGTCACGATATTACTGACCCTTCATCTTATATTAAAGTTGTTTTAAAATTACCTCAACCTAAGCAACATAAACATAACATGCAATTATAATCACATGCTCAAGTGAACCCAATAATACATTTTTTATATCTCTTTCTTAAGAGTTTATATTTATAAAGTTCCATAATATAATGTCTCAAGTATACATCTATTGTATTATCTCAATAAAAGAAATAGAATCACATAAATCCAATATCCAAGTGAGTATGCACCTTTTCACATACAAATAGATAGGGTATGCACAAGCCCACACATAAAGTACGAAGGACTATTCCTATTGCCTTCGGAGACCACTCGTGTATAATAGGTATAGTTATAGTTATAGGTCTTCTTAACCCTATAAACTCAAAGAAATAAGAGTGTAACATCATTAAGACTTTCTGTTTATCCTATAGACTTCAAACCGAAGGCTATACGAGGAACACCCCCGTTTACCCTCACTCAGGACACAGGTACGTCATTAGTAGGATCGGGGTAAAATGACTAAGGTAAACTCGTCGCTATCACCGGGGTAACAATGTGGTCAATGTCATACATGCCCCATAAAAATCCCTCCTAGGACATCCCCAATAAGCGCGCGCGCGCACACACACACACACAAAACAATGGTATGCTTGCATATATAGCAAATACATAAAAAATACAGTCTACTCACGGATTACTAGGCGTAGCTTAAATCTCGAATTAATTATCTCCAATTAAATAATAATCAAAATTTACCTAACTCATTTGAACGGATTCACCTATGTCGTTCAGACCAAATCCAGACTCGATCGAACAAAAAGTTGAGCTCATTCAAATAAAAACCAAACTCATTCTAGAAAAACCCCATATCTCGTTAGAATGAAATCTTAATCTTATTTGAATGAGATCCATATTTAATCCTCCAGTCTCGCTGTGATGTCCCTAGTGGTCTCTAACTAACTGTATGGCCTTCGATTGCAGGGTCTACTCTCCCTGGTCAAGAATACATTGCGATTGTGCCTCGTAGATCCCGTCTGGCTACAAATCAATCATGTCGAGGTCGATGTTTTGATAGGTTAACTTGTCCCTCAAGAATTTTTTCAGTTTCGGTACATGTAAGACATTATGAACCCATTGAAAAAGTTTGGGTAAGGCCAAATGAAATTCCACCATCCTACCCTATCCATGATCATGAAAGGACCTACATATGGGGGGAGGTAACTTCCCCCTTAGATACAATATCATAAATCCTTTCATCGAGGAGACCTTCAGAAGAACCTGATCCTCCACCTGAAACTCTAATTTACACTTCCTCTTGTTACCACAACTCTTTTACAGACTTTGGGCAGTCCTCATAATGTACCTGATGAGCACCACCTTTTGTGAGGTGTCTCGAATGTAGTCTAGCCCAAATAAACTAATATCCACCATATCTAGCTAATAACATGTAAAAAGACACAGTCATCCATGCCTAATAGGGTGTTTACCAATAGTTTGATGATGACTATTGTTATAAGAAAACTCCACGAGTGGCAAATGATGATTTTAGCTCCCCTTAAAATATATAACATAAACCCATTACATATCCCCAAAGACCTGATTCACCTGCTCAGTCTGCCCATCCTTTTAAGGGTGAAATGCAGTACTCATATTAAAATTTACCCCCATAACCTCCTGGAAGGTCCTCTAAAATAGAGAAACGAATGGGATGTCCTTATTCAACACAATACCAAGAGATACCCCATAAAGATGTACAATCTTTGCAACGAATAGGAGGGTGTACTACTCTATAGTGTAGTCTGTCTACACTAGAAGGAAATGATCCATATTAATTATTATGTCAATTATGACCCAAATACAATTGTGTCCCCTTTAGGACCCCTGTAATGCACAATCAATTCCATGGAGGTGCCCTCCCACTTCCACATGAGAATCTCCAACGGCTATAACTCCCCTATTGTTTTTTTGTGCTAAACCTTTACTAGATGATAAATGGAACACTTAAATTAGAATTCGTCTTTGTCTTTCTCCATCACAGACCACCACTACTTTCTCCTCATGTCACGGTACATCTTATCACCCCAGTATGCCTAGTAAACTGCGTATCATGTGCCACATCCAAAACTGCCTTCCACGGCTGAGGGCTTTTCAGCACCACGAGTCACCTTATAACCTCAATCCCCATATGATCCAATATAATAAAAGATAAATCCTCCAGATATGATCTAACATACCTTATCCTAACAAAAGGAGTATAAAGTCTGGGCCTGAATCATCCGTGATACAACATCAAGTGTAATGACTACAACTTCCAAATATACCTCTAACAAGTCTACATCACAAAGTACTCCATTGCTTTGCCCACAAATCGGATAAATTTTCTCCCTAGTCTTTCCATAAGGTTGCAAAAGTCACAGTCAATCTGTAACTCAAAGCGTCAGATACCATATCCTCCTTCCTCGGATGATAGTGGATCGAGAAGTGGTAGTCTTTCACAAACTCCAACCATCTCCTCTTCTGCATTTTCAACTCCCTCTGGGTAAACAAAAACTTATAACTCTTGTGATCGTAAAATAACATAATTCTCTCACCCAACATATAATGTCTCTAGTATGAAGATCAAAGACTACCACCATCAAATCCGTGTCATTAGTGGGATAGTTTCCCTCGTAAGGGTTAATCTTGCCATAAGTGTAAGCTATGGGCCTCTCCTCCTGCACTAGAAATCCTCCAAGCCCCTAAAGTGATGCATGGATAAATATTAAGTAGTCCACTCTACCCCATGGTAAATAAAGAACATGTGTGGTCGTGTGTATCTCCCTGAGCTCTTAGAATACTCTCTCACAATCGACTCTCTAAACAAATGGTACCCCTTTGTAGGTTAGGTGAGTCGGTGGCCCAACAATATTTGAGAACCCCCTGAATAAACCTCATGTAGTTACCAACCAAACCCAGGAAACTCTTAACCTCCATAGGCATTGTGGGTTGCCCTCACTACATAACAGTCGATACCTTTCTAGGATCCACCAAATTCATATCCTATGATATAATATGGACCAAGAACTTGACCTCTTTCAGCCAAAACCTACACTAGGATAACTTAGCATACAACTTATGCCCTCTAAGTGTCTATAAAATTATCCTCAGATGCTGTGCGTCTCCTCTTCAAACTGAGAATACACTAATATGTCATTAATGATACTATGATGAATTTCCCCTTATATTTACCCATTTTATCATTTCCCACGTGCATTAATCCTGACATTTATCATCATTTACTGGATAACCTCTTTTTCATTGTATCTACCTTGTATAAGGTTTATTCGAGATTTTATAGGTGTTGAGAATGCTGGGCGTGAAGTTTGGCCAATTTTTGAGAAAGTTCTGTCTTAAAATGCAACTTCGAGGATATTTTAGTCATTTTATCATTTGGGTTTCGAGCCTAAACTCTATTCGAAAGTTTTAACTCTTTGAGTTAGCTTCACGTAGCCATTGATGGTGCACGATGAATCTTGGACCTTTTTCGTGAGTTGATCCATGCGAAGAACCAAGGAAGTAAGGAAAAATTCCCCCATATAGGTCCCAAATTGATTTAGGCTTTTCCAAAATTGATTCAGATGGTGGAAATACCTAACTTATTAGGACACAAATCGATTTAATCTTTATCTGAATTGATTTCGTCCCTTATTTCAATGATTGTCCAGTTATCAAAAGTTTGCCATTTCCACATACTATATATAGATTTCCTCTTTCCTTTTATGATAATAGTTATATATATTCAACATTGAAGATATTTACGCTACACCAAAACTGGTCAATTGTAATGAGCAAAAACCGTTACGAAAAAAATTTGTAACGGATTAAATCCGTTAGAAAATTGGCGTTATTTATTTTACTAACAGAATTTGTAATTGATAATATCCGTTACTAAAACTAATATTTGTAACGGACGAAAACCGTTAAAATTTATTTCCTAACGGATTTAGCATTGGTACACATACTATATATTAGTGACGAATTTATTAAATTGTAACAGCGTTCATCCTTTGCAAATATAGAATTTGTAATGGATGCAAACTGTTACAAAATACATTGTAATGGATTGGTAGTGTCATATAATTGCAACAAATGTTTTGATTTGTAATGATTAAAGTCCGTTAGCAATATTAATGTATTTTTAAAAATATATTAATTTCTCATAAATAAATAGATATAAATACACTAGTTAAAACTCGTACTCAACAAATGGCAATGCACTACTCTTAACCAATACCCACAAAGTTCACTCAAAACATAAACACACGTGACAAAATGTATGAAACTATATTTGAATAACAAAAAATATTTCAGTGACATTAAACTGATCTAAAACTATATTTTATTCATAACTATTAAAATTTGAAAAACAAAATGTAGTACATGATAAACCATCTAGCTTATAACCATAATAGTACTCAAAACGAAGTCTAACAACTTTAAAGCTCTAAACATAATATTCTCCCCAAAGTAGTCTTTGTGATATTTCTTGCAAAAGTAGAATTCATTCTCCCAAAAGTTATCTTCATATTTCCCAATAAGAACCTGTCGAACAAACTCAATCTTAGTATTGGAAAAAACTAAATTATATGGAATTTGTTTTAATTAAAAGACAAATTAGAAATTAAAATAGCACATCATTTTAAAACAAAACTATAAATAATTAAATTAATGGTCATGTGTCAAAACAACACAAGGTTGTTAATCAAATGAATTTATGCATACTACTATTACCGCCAATTAAAAAGATTGAAGTGGGAAAAGGAATATTTTTTCCCTCAAAATGTCAAAAGTCTGAGAAACTACACAAGTGCTTAACATGAATACAAATTCATAAAGATATCATTAAAATCCAAACACTTTTCGAACATAAAAACTGAATCTTTTTTCATTTCATAATTAGAAAGCAATTCAAACACATCTCAAACATGCAACAAAGATCAAGTGTTATAATATTATAATGTACCTCACTGATGGCAAGCATCTGGCCATTGCTCTTCTTCACCTTGTTAAGCATCCTAAAAAAGTACCCCATTGAAAAAAATACATAGGAATATCAATACCACCAATTAATAAGATTAACTACATAGACAATTAAAAAAACATATAAAGCTATGTGTGATACTGATTAAACCAAATTTTCAAATTTCCAAGTTAACCTTATTTAATCAGTGACAAATATCAAACCAAATTAATAAAGCCCCTAAACATGCAAGTGTGTGTGTATGTGTGTCAAACCATCACAAATAAGATTGCTAACTCAGATATTTCAGGAAAAATTCCTTTCGGACAAAACCTGTATTTCACTATAAAATAGTAAATCGTAACTTACAAAGATTACAATGAAATATGCAATGAACTCTCGCAAGAATCCACAAAGACATGCAGTTTTGATTTAGCAATGGAATAACCGCAACTGTCCATAAGAACATGCAGTCCTAACCAACCAGGACACCCTCGAGCACTCCCAATCGACACGTATCCGTCAGCGGTAGATTTACCCTCTCCACAAGAGAAAAAATTGACCAAAGTTGTATCTTGTGTTCCAAAATAATTCACACAAAGATCGAGATTTTTTGGGAATTGGAAACAAAAAAGGATTAATCCCTAAACTAAGAAGACAAAGTGTTCTGTTGATTTGCAGTGTTTACAGAAACTAAAAGGTCAGGTATTTTTTTTTTATCGAAAACAGAGTGGTTTAACACCCTATTTATAAAAATGTTAAGGCGACAGATCGCTCGAACGAAAGGTGCGTAGCTCGAATAAGAAACAAAAGTTTCTTGAACGACTTCACATGACATAGGGATGTCTCTTTAACGACCCCTGATGTCACTCAAATGACTGTTCCCAAAAAATACTTTTGACGAAAAACTCCGCTCCAACACTTTAAAAATATTTTGTAAAAAATATCCCAATACTCTAAGTGAAATGCTAAGGTACTTAAATACAACCTTACCAAAATTAATCTTGCGAAGGCTTGAATATTGAAGAACGTTGATATTCTGATTCGTCTTGACGCATGATTGATCTTGAATAAGTCTTCGATGGTTGTAGCGGTATACGACATACACTAATGTAAAGAAGACTTATAAAATATGTCCTTACAGGTGTATGTGATGGCACATCACATACACCACTTTATATATATATATATATATATGATATATATAATCATACACAGTTTAAACATCAGCGAATGATATATGATACCTCCCGAGATCTTAAAAAAATCTCCTTGAGGTTCCGATGGCAATGGTCCTTGGGTAAATTTTCAGCAATAACTATGCAAGACTATAAATAAAAATAATGTATTAAAAAATTAAAGTCAAATTAAGATAATTAGAATATCTCTGAACTTATAAATAACATGCTTGACATAAAATTAACCTCTTACAAAAAAATGACAACACAATGAAGCTTTTATAGCCAAAAAAAATACAATTTGTTCAGTAATTTATTTGTAACGGCACAACATATGTAATCTACTTGCAGCTCTTCCATATTTGGCTTAGTAAGGGGAAGTTGCCTTTTAACTTTATTTCTATCTTCACTAACCACCTGCAAAATTTTATGCCAAACAGTTGACATGTCAAAAAATTACAATAGGAAGGAACCTAAACAAAACAAGCTGGTAAATATTGGTTGAGAAAATGTATATGACCGCACTCACAAGCGTTGTTGAGTTTCACAGAATACTAGCAAGATGGGAATTTCTATTGACGAGGGCTTTAATATTCTTCAAAGATGCAACAAGAGATATTGGCACTATATAATAGCAGGGAAAAAAATATCATCACAATCATTTATTAGAAATCAAGAAGCTAATTTCAAATCAAAATTTGGCAATAAAATCATTTTTGCATGTCAAGTCTTTCAGTACCAACAAGGAAATCTAAGATAGACAAATATTACCATATCCTTCACGGTCTTTGTTGATGAACCTCATCAAATGATCAGTAGTAGCCAAATTTACATCTATGAAATAAAACTCTGCTTACAAAATATTTAAATTTATGAACAATCAGTAACAAAATTTAGAAAGGTGGAAGGATTTAATTTCATTCCAGGGAAAAAGTGTAAAGTACAATATATGATCTAAGAAAACATGTAGAAATACATGTAAGGGAATAAAAAAACAGAGCTATTGTTATAATTGAGATGATCAAGCTTTTATACTAGAACTATTTCATTCATTTTGCGAGCGTCATACTAGAGTTCCATGTTCCCTGACTTATACTGCAACCAAGGAAAGAGGTCCCTCCTACCAAAGGAATTACACTTAATACTTATAATTACATAACCCTCGAGAAATGTAGCCTATATTTAACCGTGCCATCTTCTGCTATTCACATTATGACTCATCAATCCACTCGAACACAAAAAAAACCGAGGACAAACAACCATGACCCCTGAGGATTGATGCATTTAGATTCACACTTGATAAGATCTATTAACCACCTGAAACTATTAACCACCTGTTCATTCACTGTGAGTTTTCTCATTCTCTTTGGTAATGGCACTTCAAAAGGTTCAATTTCACTTACCATTTCTTTGACAATGTTGAACAACTTTGGGCCTTTATTTATAAGCATCACTTCAGTCCCCTAATTTTCAATATTTGGATTTCATCTTCTCAATTTGTCTTTCATGTTATTTGGATATGCAAAAACATTTTGGTCTTCAATAACTCTCCTCCCAAACTTGAGAATGAGCAAGCTTTTGACCTCCTTGTCTAGAATAACCCTGGACACTTGTACAACACTATTTCTGACTTGCTCATCCTCAAAACTCTTAAATTCGACTGCTCTACCAGAAAAGCACCCCTTATTATTGATGTCCGTTGGCTTCCCGCCCACATGCTTGGGTTAATCTTAACACTGATGGACTTGCAAAAATCTCTCCCGGTATGACCTCCATTGGAGGAGTTTTTAGAGACCACAAGGGTCACATTCTTGGTTCATCCTGTTGTGACACCCCCCTTAATTAAATACCGGGTGATTAGTCCTTTATCCAATTAAAACAGGAATTTGATCTAGATTATTCTTAGCATTACTGTTGAAAACTTTTTAAATTTAACTAACCACCTAGTATTCAAAAATACTAATGTCAAATTTTATCTTTTTATTAAACAATAACAATAAGTGAAATAATCACAATAACCAAACCATCCATGCAGTAAAATATTTTGAACTAAACACCAGATAAATAATTGAAATAAAATGGTACCGAATAAACTATCATTTCTCAAATATAAAGTCTAACTAACCATCTAATGAAATCAAATTGAGTCCACAAATACAAAGTCTGATAAAGTGAATAAAATAAATAACTGAAGGGGCGACATGCCCAACTAAAATAACTAACCTGCATCCTACTCTAAGAATGAAGTAACCAAAGTGTCTAAGTCCAAATCCTGCAAGCGTCCACATATGCTGCAACTATGCATCCCCGGAACAGATCATCAAACTGGGCGTCCCTATGGGAGTACACCTAAAAGGTTTTGGAAATTTTTTTGCATGTACGGGTCAGAGTCCAAGTAAAAACCATTCGAAAATATTTAGCAAGTATTTAAACTACTGTTTAAATGAACAGTTATTAGATACACATGTTAGGCTGTATACACTCGCTTGAGTTCCTCAATTCTCATCTGTAGTGCGCACCTAACTTCCCACCTAGTCAAGCTACCCCAATCTAACTAGGTCTCAAGTATCTAATTAACCATACACCAGTCTAGATCTCTTGTACATCACATACAGTACGCTATCGATCAACTAATAATTAATATTTCTCTTCCGTTATTATTATGATCCTCATGTTAAGTTCTCATCCTTTCTTTCCTTTAGATTTGCACTATCTATTTTTTCTATTATTTACTCTTAAGTAGATTAAGCATTGTTTAGATATACACTATCTAGTCCCCCTTACCATCACACATGAGTAAGATTAAACATTGTTTAGATATATACTATCTAGTCTCCTTACTATCACACATAAGTAAGATTAAACATCCATGAGTATATATAATAATAATAATAATAATAATAATAATAATAATAATAATAATAATAATAATAATAATAATAATAATAATAATAATAATAATAATAATAATAATAATAATAATAATAATAATAATAATAATAATAATAATAATAATAATAATAATAATTATGAATAAGCCTAAGCCTCGACTATAGATCTATTAAAATTCACAAAGTCCTCGTATAGTTGATTACTGATTTATACCTTGATTTAAATTCTGACTACATATTTTAATCTCGGACACCCTTTCGTATGAAAATCATAACTAATTAAAAAAATGAAAAAATACGAAGTCAGTGCCACGCGATCGTAATGTAAAAATCTATAAATTTCATTTTTGACAAACAGGTAAATCGAACCGGTTCGGCCTCAAAACCAAAGCGATTCGTTGTACCAGATCTGCGAACCTTCTTCTCTAACTTGTTTTTCCCCCATTTTTAACACCTCAAACCTTAATGAAACCTCACCAAATTTTAAACCAACATAACTTATCACTACATAGATGTATAGGAATGATTTTGAACTTAAAATTAATCATTAATTCAACACGGATTCAATCCATGTATCGATTATCCTCTAATAGTATATAAAACCCTAGTTTCTTAGGTTTTTCACATCTTTTAATCAAGAATCCAGATTTCTCAATTATAAATAATACCAAACCCTCTAATTTCGTGTCACCAATATCAGTAAATATAACTACATTCAATCTTACTTCCATTCATAGATTATACCCACCCAAATTCATATTAAATCTTCTAAAAACATGTAAATCAAACCTTATTCAACATGGGTATTATAACATGCTTAATATAAACGCAAGATAAATACTTGCCTCTTAATTTAAGGTATGATTTCATTTATTGATGATGGATTTGTTGGTCTTCCCTTTAAATCCTCTCTCAAATGATGTTTATCGTGCAAGAATCACTTGAATCCTTCCTTAAGCTTCAAAAATGGCTTTTCCTTCTTCTTTAATAGCTTATTTTTGTTTTCTATATTTCTAACCCTAACCTCTCACAACTATATATTGGTAAAGGCTTTGTAAACTCGTAGGTCTCTTTACCCTATTTTTTCCAAATGACCAAAATGCCCTCCTATGGTGCCAGTTTGGCCTAAAATTCCCCCAGACCTAAACTATACCCCCAAGTATACTATTTCGACGATTTTAACCCTCCCGAAATCAACTGTGACCTGTAAATAGTCATCCAAGTACTTTATAAGAACATCTTATTTCAACCTCAAAATACGGCACACGTGAAATTAAAATAAATCGAATTAATTTAAACTCTAAATTACCAAATTAAATCATTTCTCCAAATTAAATAAATCCCAAATCACCGATTTAAATAAATACTAAATTACCAATTTAACTAAATCCTATATCCTCAGAATTACGGGGTGTTACATACTTCCCCCCTTACAAAGGAATTTATTCCTCGAAATTCGGATAAGACTAGTACTCCAAGGTTTCTACACTACCTTAGTCACGTACTCTGAAGATCACTACACATACTTCTATCTCCCCTAATCGTGGATAATATTAAAAACAATTCAACTACCCAGGGCGCCCATACATCCTATACTCGTGCATAACTGCACCAATATTACCCAACTCCATTAGCCTCAATTTATAACATAGTTATCATCCCCCAAATATAATTGCATAAACATACAATAACTACGGTACTAAACTCATGTCCTAATGGCCAAACATCTTCACACTTCGGACGTTGCGATAAGTTTCATGCATGGGACATCTTGCAAAGCAAAATCCAAACAAGGATCCCCCTGATACACTACTACCTAAGATTACTGGTCGTCGAGATCCATTAGGCCCACAATCCATATCACGTACCCCCAGATCTCTGTCTCTCGATATAAAAGTATACTCATCGACTCTCATGTTACAAAAGACAATGTCTATCACAACGCTCTTACTATCACTATAGTTTTTTGGCGCACATAAATCATGAGCTATATCTCTCAGCTCGATAAAAGTCAATATACCCTGAATCACATCAGTAAACGTCCCTACTCATTGGGATCAAATATAACCAGACAATTATATTTCTATAAGTATATCATGCAACACATTATAACATATATACACGTATATATAGGCTAGATCCTCTTTCAGGTGATACATTGAAAAATAAATCATACTATGGGATAAAGAACCCAAAGTCCTACTATCACACTCTACTCTTGCTCAAATCATCGCTAACCAGTCGATACTCGAAAAATAATCTACTCATTTCTCTTAATTCTCGAAAGCAGTAACTAACACGTAATGCAACCATCCTCTTAGTGTACACACCCTCTCTCTCGTAGGTGACACCATAAATCCCCGTTACTCCCATGATAATTAACTACATATATACACAATAAGGCTATTACGGCCAATATACCCACTAAATCCGACTCACTCACAAATTCTAGTGCTAATAATATTACATCGTGACACCCTTATGTCATTAAAATCTACCCTGTTCTCATAAGATAATAAATATAATTTACCTTCAAGTGCTAACTGCATCGTCTTGTCGATGGGCTCCTGATCATAATCCTCGTGTATGAACTAACCAATAACCTGCTGCAATGCTTGTACATCCAGAACCTCATCATGTGGTTTCCCCTGTGTTTCTTAGGGAAATTACTCTTCCTATGGCTTGTCTCTCTACAAACGAAACATTTTCTAGGAAATCCTCCCTGCCAGTGATCCTCTCGATGTCCTCTACATCCATTCCCTTGGCCCTGGCGACCCCGAGGAATGAAATGCTGTTGCTGCTAAGGGCCCTGCTGACCCTGCATGAATCCATCACTCTCGGATCGATAACTTCCAAACCCAAACCTCTTGGCCTGGTTCCCTTATTGGAGATCCCACTCATGCTGTTGTTGTGCCCCACGGACACTGTTCTCATCCACGGACACTGTTCTCATCTACCTCTGACTGTACTCACTCACTCTATTTTTATATTTGATATGAAACCATTGATTCTGGAAATGAAGTAGCGCTACATTAACAACATCGACATATGTCTCCAGCGTCGAATTACCCAACAACGGCTGTCAGATCTTCCTGGTAAGTCCGTCCATGAACTTACGCATTCTCTTCTCTTCAGTGTTTACATCATCTTTTACCAAATTTGCTAACCGAGTAAATCCTTCCTCGTATTCGGTCACGGTCCTATCTCCCTAAGACACATTGAGAAACTGCCTCCGCATATCTGTCTGAATAGAGAACGGAAAATACTTGCAGTCAAACCACACCTAAAACTCCCCTATGCTCATCACATCTCTCTCCTCTGCTGTGGTCATAGATTCTCACCATTGGAAAGTTGTGCCCACTAGCTTGAATGTTGCCAAAAACTATTTCTGAGTGTCATTGGAATCCATCATATGCAAGAGGCACTGCATGTACTTCTTCCACTGACTGGCTATTACTACATTTGAAGCACAATGAAACTCTGGTGGGTGACCCTTCTAAAATGCTTCTCTTTCCCTCTGCCAGTCTAACATCCTTGGGTGGGCCTGATCGCCGGGTGCCACTAACGGCTGTGGCTGATTTTGTAAAAGCCGTCGTGCCATTATGGTCACCACTGTGTTAACTGCCAGTGCCATGATCTCGAGCACCGGTGCAGTTTTCACCGTTATCAGTGGTGGCTATGGCTGAGGTACTTCCTGACCTTGCTAAGCCTCTCTCACCTCATCTCTTGATGCCGCTCTAGCTCGACGTCCTCTCTTAGGCGGCATCTAAAAATTAAAAAAAATGAGTTGTATGAGTTCACAGTTTATACATCTATAATAGAAGAAGAACGTAAATGCGTGTACGTAAAAGAATACAACAATCTTATCATAAGGCTCAACATCAAAGAACGCTAGCTGAAACATGAAAATCTGCACATATCCTATGGACACTAAAACCGGATGCTCTGATACCATTTGTGACACCCCACTTAATTAAATACTGGGTGATCAGTCCTTCATCCAATTAAAATTGGAATCTCATTTGTATCATTCTTAGCATCATCGTCGAAAACTTTTTAAATTTAACTAACCACCTAGTATTCAAAAAGAATGATGCCAAATATTATCTTTTTATTAAACAATAACAACAAGAGAAATAATCACAATAACCAAACCATCTATACAGTACAATAATCTGAACTAAACAAAAGATAAATAATTGAAATAAAATGGTACCGAATAAACTATTGGTTCTGAAATATAAAATCCAACTAACCATCTAATGAAATCAAATTAAGTCCACAAATACAAAGTCTGATAAAGTGAATAAAAAATAAATAACTGAGGGGGCGACATGCCCAACTGAAATAACTGAATTACATACTACTCTATGAATGAAGTAACTGAAGCGTCTAAGTTCAAATCCTATAAACATCCACATATGCTGCAGCTACGCATACCTAGAATAGATCATCAAACTGGGCGTCCCTGTGGGAGGACACCTAAAAGGTTTTGGAAAAAGTTTTGCGTGTATGGGTTAGAGCCTAAGTGAAAACCATTTGAAAACATTTAGAAAGTATTTAAATTTTGGTTTAAATGAACAGTTATTAGATACACATGTTAGACTGCGTACACTCGCTTGAGTTCCTCACCTCTCATCTATAGTGCGCATCTAACGTCCCACCTAGTCAAGCTACCCCAATCTTACTAGGTCTCGAGCATCTAATTAACCATACACCAATCTAGATCTCTCGTACCATCCATACAGTAGATTACCGAATAACTAATAATTAACATTTCTCTTACGTTATTATTACGATCCTCATGTTAAGTTTTCACCCTTTCTTTCCTTTAGATTTGTACTATCTATCTTTTCTACTATTTACTCTTAAGTAGATTAAGGAATGATTAGATATACACTATCTATTCCCCCTTACCATCACACATAAGTAAGATTAAATATTTTTTAGGTATACACTATCTAGTCTCCTTACTATCACACATAAGTAATATTAAACATTGTTTATATTTACACTATCTTGTCTCCTTACTATCACGTATATGTAAGATTAAAGTCAATTTTGGTTTTACTTTGCAATTAAGGTGTTTGATTAAGTATGCGGTAATATTTACTCCCAAAATAAGTCTTTAGGGTGGTATCTGTTAAAATAGAAGGAAGAGGATATTGCCACCTGTGAATGTGAACATGATGATAATGATCCTGATAGTGAATGCGGAGAGAGGTGCTTGAACGTACTTACCAGCATAGAATGCGTGCTTGGATACTTTCCTTGTTGTGACAATTGCAAGAACTAGAGATTTCAGAAATATGAATATGCTAAAATATAGTTGTTCAGAACCGAGGGCCGTGGGTGGGGTCTTTTGGCTCTTCAGAATATTAAGGATGGACAGTTCATAAATGAATATTACGGAGAAGTTGTATCATCAAAGGGGAAGCTAAAAAGAGGTCCCATAGTGGAGAGTGTGTTGATAGATTATTAGCTTCAAAGTAAATACAAAAGGATATAATCAAATGTGAGGAAATAAAAAAAGAAGGCCAATAACAACCTTGATCATAAATCAAGGGTTCTCTATAATATTTAAATCAATTGAACTTTAGTATTCTTCATTTTAAATCTCAGTTCTCTAGGGTACCGAACTGTTTTATTAGATAAACATGAAATCCTCATTATGTATATATATTTTTAATTGGAATGCATTGTGTTGCCAAGTATCATTTATGACCCGAGTTCTTTGTGTAGCTAGGTTTAATTATCATTTATTTTTGTTCCTTTCTCACTGTTTTGGATCTAACCAAGCTAACTATTTCCATTTATGGTAAGTCTTTTTTTTTAAACTTGTGCAATAGCCATTAGAAAGAATATTTGATATGCCTCCTTTTAAAAGTAAACTGTTAAGCATTCAATATTGTGGGGTTTTATTTTAAAGATCTCCCTCCATCACGAATAAAATTTGAGTCACTTGCAGTCCATACATCATAATCTTAGATTTGTTTTATCCAGTGAGGTTAGGAGAAGACAACAAATGTTGTTATACAATATGCAGTTATACAATATGCAATTTAAAATACAACCGTTTTCCCTCTTCAGCTTTTATTTGCTAATTTTTTTGAAAGAAATGTGATGTTTTTTGTTCTTAATAATTTTTGTAATAATTGGATGACTATGTTTATAATTTATATTCAGTTCTTAGTAAAACCTCTTTTACGACAAAGATGGAACAAGGATACAACACGATATTGTATAATATTTCATGGAATTTTTTAAGTGACTATACTTTATGCATTCTTTATGTTTTTCAGTACATTACTTTGCATATTTTATTACATTCCTTTCCTATTTGATCCCATTTTGGTGCACTATAGATTATTTCATTAGTACAACACTCATTGGGGGTTCACCCATCCTCATGGTTGTTCCTAAATCATTGTATTTAATTTCTTACTCTACCAAAAAGAAATTATATTCATTGTTTGTCGAAGTTTATTGTGTTATATTGTTTCAAACTTAATTTTCCTTTAGCGGGGGATGTTAAAATCCACGTGATATATTTTTTGTCATTTTTAATTAATTTTCACTTTTTTTTTACTATTTGAAGAGGTGAAGTCCCTTGATGCCGATGATGTTGAGTAATATTTTTTTTACTATTTTACTATTTATACTATACATAATTTTATACTTATCAAAATTATCAGCGTGCCTTCAGGCATGGGCATACCCTAGTGTGTGTGTATATATATAAAATACCGCATCTCCCGTACAGGTCATGACGACGTGCACTCGTATACTCTGCTATCGGTTGTAACACCCCGTAATTTTATGCATTTAATAGTTAATTAATTCAGGAAAAATTTAAATTACTAGTGTGTCGTAATTTAATGGAATTAATTATGGAAATTTTTATAAAAACATTAATCGGGAGAATAATTGGTTAATATTAAGGGAAATTAATTTACTAGGTAAAAAGTAATATTTAATTACGTCTTAAGAGTATTAATGACGCGGGGTTTACTTATCTCAACCGGAAGTCGGTTCCAGACTAAGTTAGGTGGGAGGTAAGAAATTTTATAAACTTATCCGGATGTCAATTCTGAGTGCACGGTTGAGTCCGAAAGGGCCAAAATAGTCGAAATAGAGTACCGGGGGTAGTAAATGGGTCTCGGGACATTTTTAGGCATAGTCGAGCCAACACGGGGGTATTTGGGTCACTTGGGCTTGGCCCATTAGACTAAAAACATGATTAAGCCTAATTACTTAATTAAAGGAAAAAGGGGAACGACTGATTATACTGTGGAATACCTATAGTGGGAGATAATACCCTAAGGAGCACTTAAAGGCACTAGGAACCATTTTGGGAGAAAAAGGAAAGAACAAAAGGGGATTTCATCATCAACCTTGAGAATCACAACTCCGGATCAGACCTTACGAAACCATAAGGCAAGTGGTTAACTTGATGTTGCATTTATTCATGTTTTCAATTCATATTTGTGTGATGTGAAAATCTAAAATTCATTTTGGGGTAAAGAGGGTACAAAAATGGGGGTTTTTGTAAATATATCATTTGATTAGAAATTGTTGTAGAGATTCAAGATATAATCTGAGATTGATATGTACTTGTTAGATGTGAAAACTCGGATGAATTAGGAACGAATTTGAGATGGTAATTTGGTGTTGAGACTAATTAAGGAATAACACGGATTTTTCCCCAATTCAGAAAATAGGAGAGAACGGAAATCAAACGGGGTTCAAGGACTTTATGGGGGGTTCCTTATGATCTTCTTGGTGTATTATATTGATGAAAGGACTTGGGTTAGACTGTAGAAGGAATTGGACATTTAATGTTTTCGTTCATGGCAGAAATAGGCTTTCGGAGAAGACGAAGACCTGTTCGATTGATCGATCGATGGCTGGGGTCGATCGATCGATGGTCGACGATTTTTGGCTGTCGGCCAGTTTTAGTTTATAAGGGAAATTTACTTAAAATTATCTTTCCACACATTATTTAGTGAGAAATAAATATAGGACATAAATTCTTTACAATTATGAGGGAAAGTAACTGGGATTTGGAGGAAATTTATTGGTGACACATTGTGGTTAATTTTGGAGAAATATATTCCAAAATATTAAAATTCGAATCAAGTGGGCGAGTCCGGGTATAATGGTTGAGCAATACCCAAATAATTAAATTAATTAATGTGCAAATTAATTAATAATCTGAGTTGCACCATAAACTCAAGTTATGACATATAGGCTAGTGTCACAGATTTAGTACACGGTAAAGCCGGGATTGTTTCTATTACATATATATATATACAGTCCTACTCTTGTGCGGACTAGTCCGCATTTTAAGAATGCGGACCGTACATGTGTCACGTGGTGGTGAGCCCAGAAAAGAGAGAGAGTGTCCCTATAATTTAGGCGATAGTTTCTAGGCGCACCTTTAGGCGACACATGTCCGGTCCGCATTCTTAAAATGCGGACTAGTCCGCACAGGAGCATTATTATATATATATATATATATATATATATATATATATATATATATATATATATGGTGTGTGTGTGTATATTAATATCAATGGCTAGATATTATTATAATATATACTCTAGTGATATCAGGGGAGGTTGCGCGTAGAGGGTGAATCCCCTAGCTTGAGGAGTAGGGAGAGTTTATCCCCAGGTCATAGCGTTCATTATATGGGTGAGGGGCATCTCATTTCAGAGAAGGAATATGACCGCCTCCATTATGTATGTTATTAACCAAGTTAGTGAGCAATCCTGACTTGGGTAACTAGGTTATGTGAATACACCTAGTGGGATAACACTTTAGAGAATATAAATCCGGTGAGTTATTACTCGGTGGGATGTTCATTATCATTTATTATTTCAACATATGTGCGAATGTTATAATATGACTATACATATATAACGAGATAAATAATTATATATGGGTAATTTAATACAGACCGTGAATTGTATTATATGTATAACGGGTGTGACAATTATATGAATTTAAAAGAGGGAATGATTAATTAAGTTAATGTTAATAATAGCTTAGAAATCATAATTATTGCATACTCGGTTAGAGTAGGTCGGTTGCAAGGGGTTACATCGGTTATCTAGTTATGGGATAAATAACTAAGGAATTAAATTAAGGCGTTAGTCGTGCACATTAGGGGAGGGGTGAGGATGTCCTCAAGGGAGTGTGACACTAACTAAAATATGAAGAGCATGCATACATAACTAAAATATACATATTTTTAGGTGTCCAGCCACAAGGACGCCAGGCTTCACTCATTCCAGGGATCCGTTACTGCAGCATATGTGGATGTTGCAGGAGTTTGATAGGCGCCTCATTCTTTTCATTTATAGTGTAGGAATTTCCTATGAGTTACTCGAGCATGTCGCTCACAGCTTTATTTAGTATTTATGTTAGACCTGTTGAGATTTATTATTATCTGTCTTTACTTTTGTTGAATTTGAGCCGATGGTTTATTCGGTCAGTTTATTTAGATGTGAATGGTTGAATTCACTTAATTGTGATAGTTTAAATTATTTTATTTCCGCATGAGTATTTCATTAAATTAATGAAAGATAAAACTTGGCACCAGTTTAATTTTCTCACTTAGGTGGTTAGTAAATAAAAAGGCGATAGTGATGCTAAGAGTGAACCACCTGAGAAACCTGTTCTAATTTAGTTTAGGACTGATCACCCAGGGTTAATTAGGTGGGGTGTCACAGATGGTATCAGAGCATCAAGTTCTAGTGTCCTTAGCATCTATGCGGCTTACTACGTTTCAGCGTAGCGTTCGGTTGTTATACAACGCTATTATTAGGATTGTTGATTCATTTTCCGCTTTAGAGATATTGTTTTTCTTCTATTAGGTTTTTGTATAAATTGCGTACTTATACGATTTGATCTATTTTCAGATGCCACCGAAGAGACAGAGAGCGGAGAGGGATGAGGCTAGGGATGAGTTAAGGGAGGCTCAGCAGGAGCCACATGTACCGCCACCCCCACCCCCACCCGAGTTGATCTCCACTGCTCAGGTGGCAGTGATAGTGGCCCAGGCAATTGAGACAACGATGCGAGCTATGGAAGCCCATTTTCAATAGCCCTAGGCACCGCCTCCAGTGGCACCACCAGTTCAGTCTCGAGTAGGACCACATTCTTGGCAACGAGTTAGGGAGACCTTTCAGAAGGGTCACTGATAGACACGCGAGAGGTGAGATGTGTGCCAGACGTCGGTTATTGTTTTCTATCTCGCCGCGACTATACAAACAAACCTAAATTACGACTACTCTCAATGGGTGAGTATATCGGTAAGTCGGGTATCGAAAATCCACAGAGACGAGTTGCTAGAATTTGTAGGATCTAATACTCCGAAATAAAAGTGTAAAAGCTGATTATACACAAAAAGGGAAAAGATGCATAAAATGGAAATAGTAATCTAGGCAAGGGAAAATAAAGCTAGATTAAGAAAGCGAGTAAAAACTATAGGTTGCATCGAATATCCCTCACCCGAGGTCACATGGGTTGACGAGTTATTTAGAATGCGTCTCATTTTGACAGTTAATTAAATCAAGGGTTGTCACGCCTCTAAATCCGCATAAAAGCCTAATAAGATTTTGGTGTCAATAAATATCCTGAAAATTGCGCACGCAAGGTCGTAAGCACGGGACATACATGATATGCCCCGTCAAATCTCCTAGGCACAATAACTAGGACAATGCACTCGAAATAGACCTGTAAACTCCATCACCAAAGCAAAGCAACGCGTCAACTCGAGTGAGTTCCATTAAAGAACAACCTAATTTAAATTAGCTAGAAAGCATCATAAAAATGCAGTAAATGAAAGCGGTAAATAAATGCGATAAATCTACACTAGAAAGCAAGTCAATCAAAGCATGTGAATCTAATTAACAAAGCTTGTAAACCTAATTATCAAAGCAAGAAATAATGAAATACAAGTTAAATTAATGGAGAGGGTAATGAATAGTCAACTTACATACCACAAAGGGTGTCAATCCAAAGAGAAATGAAGAAGAACTCTTCAAAAACCCAAACCCTAAGATAAACTATCTTCTAAAACTATCTAAACTAGAATATCTGATTATTACAACAAAAATTGGTATTTATAGTAAGTGGGAAATAAATAAAGAGAAAAGGAAAGAAAAGGAAAGAGGAGCAAAATATCTGGCATAATCGGTCGACCGGTCGCAGGGATGCGGTCGATCGGTCCCTTAGGTAAAAGCCCACTGTCTCCCTTCGTAGGAAAATAGCCAAACCGCGGTCGACCGGTCCTAGGGACGCGGTCGATCGGTACTCTGTTTCCTGCAATCCTTGGTCCATGATGAGGGGGAAAATTCCAATAACGAAAACGGGAATATCTTCTTCGTCTGAACTCCAAATGACGCACCGTTTGTGGCCACGCGATGCTAACTCAACGAACTACGAATCCGTGGAATTTACATGAGCTGGATAAGAAATATGAATTGACTAAAATTCCCTTGAAGTAGCGTCTGACGATGGAACTTCTCCGAAATGCAACGTATCCTCACTTTTAGCATTCCAAAACCTATAAAAGTACAATTAACCCCTGTAAAATATGTATATGTACAAATCCAAGGTTATCTGGTTAATGAGCATAAATATAGGCATTAGGATCGTAAAAGTGCTAGAATGCATAACGATAACGGGCGAAAATATGCAATATTCGATACGAATCACACCCCCTAACTTAAACATTGCTAGATCCTAGTAATGAAACAAACAAAACCAATCCACAGAAGGCGGTACAAGACATATATATGCATCGAAATATAAATGCCACTTTCATAGGGAGCATGATTGCATTTAGCATATGCAATAAGCTGTTGAACCCCTAGGTTACCCTAGTGGACGAGTGTCATCTCGTGAGGGTTTTCAGGGATGGTACCCACAAACATCGCGTGGTTTCCTCAAAATAAGCCCATCCCAACATGCGACAAGACCAACAAAAGAAAAAAAGATTTCATACGCATTATTAGAACATTGAAAGAAATCAAACAAAAGTCCGAATCATTAACATTATAGAATGCACCTCATAGAATTGAAACCTTAAAATGTGGGAGGGGAGAGAGCACATGCAAAGTGTGATTTGGAAAAAACTTATATAAACCGGATACACATAAAGGCAAGCATATATTCAATCCTCACGGGCATTACATTCATCAAGAGAATTCACTCGAAACAGGGAGGTAACACACGGAACATGCGGGCATAAAGAGTAAATGTGAATGGAAACTAGGCCGCGCACATGTCACAAATGAAGAACGCTATATATAAACTAAAAAACTATAATCTCAATGAAAGGATACTGCTCACTAAAGGAGGCGAAATGCTTTTTCACAGATTATCAAAACTATTTCAACTTTTGAATTACATCTACTTACGATCACATAAGACTTTAATAGAGTTGTAATGTAGGTTAGGCTAGGGTATAAATGAAAGGAATGTATGTACGGGTTCAAAGTGTTCGTGATGAAAACTCAGGAGAATGGGAAAATGCGGGCAATATCAAAATTGGAAAACAAGTTCCAAAAGGCATTAGATATATCATCGGGGAGAGTAATCAAAGCTTATTGAACTATATACAACATTTACAACTTTCTCTTTCTTTTCTTTTCTTCTTTTTCTCATGTTTTCTTTTGTTTTCTTTTGCTTTTTGCTTTCTCTTTTTCTTCTCTTTTCTTTATTTTTTTCTTTACTTTTCAAACTCTCATATGACTAAATTACAACCGACATCACAACAACAACAATAAATCCCAAGTAACATTCCAAACAAAGGTATGGAAAGTGTATGTATGGGCTAAAACTCCAATTCGGAGTTGGTTATGAGATTGGGGTTATGAAACGAAAGGCTATATTTAGGCTCAAAGGGGTTGACGAGGATAAACATATAAGGTGAGGTCAAGGTCAATATGGGTGATATAACAAAGATGGCCTATGATCATTTCACAAAGTTTACGCACTTCTCGAGTCAAAACAAACTTTGAAAATCATGCTCAAGTAACACATTTCATATATGAACTCAATTAATGAACGATCAATGAAAGAATAGAGAGATTACTGACGAATTCAACGTTTTCAAAGAGGAAAGAATAGTGTATAACATTCACAAACGACGAATGGTACAAAGCTTACTCCGTGTAAGTATATACAATGCAACGAAAGATTACCGAGTTATAAAAATCTTAAACCAAATCAATGTAACAAGGAAAGTGCATGTGCTCGTGGGATTAAAGTTTAATTAATGAAGTTATTCGTAATATCAATGATTAAGGACTAAAGTCTAATAACTTATAAAATTGAGAACATGCATCATTGGGTTGTCTATTGGATCGGGCATTTATTGAAATTTATCATCGAAAACAAAGGCAAAATGCCCAAAATAAGAGAAAAAAGAAAGAAAATCTTTTTGATTTTTTTAAATTTTTCTAAGAAAAGCATACTAAGTAACTAACATGCGAGTAAAAACATGGACTAAAATAAGAAATGGATAGAATATCCCACACCCCTTAACTTAAAACTTGACATTGTCCTTAATGTAAATTAAGAACCAAGTCAAAGAGAGGAAAATAGAGATATTACCCAAAATTGGAGCGATCCCCATAAGAACAAGTCCAAAGAATCTACAAAACAAGTTAGTACCGAGCATAGCAAAAAAAAATAACAAAAAGTTAACTAATTACACTAGACTAAATTAAAAAGGAAAGAAAAACTAAAGAAATAAATAATAAAAGCTAACTATATACAACTTACTATTTAGGCTTCACACTAACTGTACACTAGAAGTCTAAATAGTTGAGGGTCCACCATAAGAACGATTTGACTTTGGAGGATAACCGATGTACCCTCACATACAAGAATGCCTTCCGAAAAATATGAATTCCGTTTGAACAACGGAAGGCATGTGTAAGGCAGAAGAAAGGAACCATCGCCAATTAAAATTTTTGGAGGGACGATGGGGGTTTTGGATTGAACGGGTTTTGGATTTATGGGGGCTCCTTATGATGTTCTTGGTGTATTATATTGATGAAAGGACTTGGGTTAGACTGTAGAAGGAATTGGACATTTAATGTTTTCGTTCATGGCAGAAACAGGCTTTCGGAGAAGACGAAGACCTGTTCGATCGATCGATCGATGGCTGGGATCGATCGATCAATGGTAGAGGATTTTTGGCAGGTTGGCCAATTTTAGTTTATAAGGGAAATTTACTTAAATTTTTTTCCCACACATTATTTAGTGAGAAATAAATATAGGACATAAATTCGTTACAATTATGAGGGAAAGTAATTGGGATTTGGAGGAAATTTATGGGTGACACATTGTGGTTAATTTTGGAGAAATATATTCCAAAATATTAAAATTCGAATCAAGTGGGCGAGTCCGGGTATAGTGGTTGAGCGATACCCAAATAATTAAATTAATTAATGTGCAAATTAATTAATAATCTGAGTTGCACCATAAACTCTAGTTAGGATATAAAGGCTAGTGTCACAGGTTTAGTACACGGTAAAGTCGAGATTATTTCTATTATATATATATATATATATATATATATATATATATATATATATATATATGGTGTGCTACAATATATATATATATGGTGTGTACATTAATATCACTAGCTAGATGATATGATCATATGTACTCTCGGCCAGGCAGAGGGCGTCCTCCACCCGGACGAGGACAATATCAGACGACCATTCAAGGGTCCGACCCCTCATCGTGTCTCGAACAACCCTTCGAGGGGCTGACCCCCATCAGGCCCAGACGACCCTTCAGTGGGTCGACCCCTCATCAGGACCAGACGACCCTTCAGTGGGACGACCCCTCATCAGGACCAGATGACCCTTAAGTGGGTCAGCCCCTCATCAGGCCCAAACGACCCTTCGGCGGGCCGACCCCTCATTAGGGTCTGGACGACCCTACGAGGGTGAGACAGTACGAGGCCCAGGCTAGGCCTGGCTCGTTGCCAGTAGGAACTTTTCCCTTGGCCTCGTCTCATCGAACGAGGGTGACATCATCACAGCCTTGTGATTTTGGAGACGCGTGGAACAGTGCGCGAGGGGCTCATTTGGCACGTGGAAGACCGTTATAACAATATCATCCCCTCATGTGAGGGAATATTATGTCATCATTGATCACAGTTGGCACCTCCAGGTGTCAGCAGGGGATTAGTTGGATCTTCATTCACATGCACTAGGCATGCTTGGGGGGTACACTACTCCCCCCAAGACCTATATATACTTGTCACCTACAACCCTGTAAAAGGATCGAGAATTGTAACCCTAGATGAAACTCTGCTTGTACACACAGTAGGGGAGAGAAAGTGAGCTTATGTGCATTGTATCCAAGGATATTATTGCCCATACTTAGTGGATCACACACTCACAGTGGATGTAGTCCATATTGGCTGAACCACTATACATCATTTTCTTATTCCTCTTATACTCATCCCCTTCTATACACTTACATACATATACATATATATATATACATCTGTATGGCTGCCATTGTTGTTACTGTTTGATCTCATCATAAGTTATCTGGTGGAGCTGAATCCTAGCATCATCAGTATGGCGCCGTCTATGGGAACGAGCAGACATCACTTCCTTTATATAGCTTGACCTCACCAGGAAGGTTCTCAAGCTCACCAGTCTTTTCTTGAGTTTAACTCTCTATAGCTCAAACACATGGCACCAAAGATTCCACCACCGCCTCTTCATCCACCGAATAGTGGAGTAGGGCCCAGTTCCAATCAACCACCACCTCAGTCTGAGATGGCTGATGTGGCGGCCACCTTGAAGTCTCTAGCAGCAAGCCAGCGGATTATGCAGGAGCAATTTACAACTCTTAGCCAAAACATACTATGACCACCAGGGGTCTCACCGGAGATGATTACTCCGGCAGCAGCTCTAGCGCATCAAGAGTCTAGGGGACCACCCTAGGTGCCACGCAAAGACTTTCCACCTCCACAGCGGTGGAGGGATGTTGCTGACCCCCGACGTCTACCCCTGGGGAGGTAATGAAACCCTTGCCCTAAGGACAGGTATGATGATCTGGAGGGGGAGGAGGCCCCCATATAGTGCTGGGAGCCGTATAAGGTCTCCAACAATACTGTGCGACCTCTCCAGGAGAGTAGAGAGAAGTGTGGAAGGCAAATTCCTGACGATCGCCCGAGAGGCTCTACTTTTGATCGCCTGAGCAAGGGGTCTGCTTTTAAAGTCTAGGTTCAGTAAATGACCTGTGGAAAAAATTGTCCCAAACGAGAAGTGTTGCGAGGTCTAGGAGGGAGGCAGCAGATGGACGACCTCACGGGGGCCGATCCCACGGAAGGGACGATGGTCAACGATAAGTAAACAGTAGACATAGGCCTGCCACAGCAGAACCTTCCGTCCACCTCAAAGAGGCGGCAAGTGATAACATCGACCAAACCGACCCTACGAGGCCCTAGAACGACTCAATCCAGTGGCTGAAGGATAAGATTGGTGATATCCTGAAGTGCTGGGACCCTCTTCAGAGAGGATACTCCGTAGGCTCACCCTTTGTGGCTAAGATAGTCAACTTGCCAACGCCATCCAAGTTTAAGCCACCTGTGGTCACCCCAAGGTATGACGGGAGTACCAACCTTGTCCATCATATTGAGATGTATCAATAAGCGATGGATATATACTCTATCTCAGATGATGTGAGGTGTCGTGCCTTTTTTAGCACTCTGACTGGGGCTGCACATGTCTGGTACATGTCTCTTTCAAAAAACTCCATTGAAAGCATTAAGCAGTTGGCAGACCGATTTATCCATAACTTTTGCTTTTGGGTGAGGCCACAGAAGAAGACCACACACCTCCTCTATGTTAAGCAGAGGAAGAACGAGATTCTAAGAGACTACATAGCCCAGTTCAACAAAGAAAAGTTAGTGGTTAAATATTATGAGGAGAGTATAGCCATGACTGCCCTCATTGGAGGGATCCAGAAGGGGAAGCTATTATGGAAGCTTACTGAAGACCCTCTAAGGACAATGGCTGAATTGCTGTCGATAGCAGAAAAGGTGATGAACGCCGAAGAGGTGATGGCCGCAAAATACGAAGATGAAAAAGGAGGCACTGGTGGGGGTAAGTACCATAAGAAGAACAAAGAGGGGAAGAAGAGGTATGCAGATGACAAGTTCGCTGATTACACCCCCCTGGCGGTCAGCTGCGAACATATTCTCAATGAGATAAAGAGTGATCGGTCCCTGAAGTGGCCTGAGAAGCTGAGGACAGCCTCCCACAAGAGGAACAAAAACCTATGGTGTGAATTTCACCAAGACCATGGCCATGTAACAAATAAATGCTTTGCTCTGAAAGATGAGATTGAAAAAATGTTAAAAGAAGGGAAGTTAAGGAAGTATGTTGATAAGAGTGCCTTCAAGAGGGGCCGAGGGGATGACCCCAGAAAGAAGAGAGGTGATACATGTAGAGAAAATCCTCCAAAAAGAAGGGACCACCCTTCTGATGAAGAGGACGACCCTGACCTCCCTCCGAAAGACGACCACAACCATGTCAAGAGACTTAATATGATCTCTCTCGGTGTTGGAATGATCTCTAGGGGTTTAGTAGGAGGAGGGTCAGAGGTCACCGATAGGAAGGCCCATGTAGCTGAGGCCAAGGCAGTGACAAAAACTGTGCACTCAACCTCTCTAGAAGAAAAGTCAGAAAAGAGAAAGAAAGTTGATGTGGACACCCTCATAGTGGGATTATCAAGAATGGACTTCAACGGCCTCTTAGCCCCACATGACGACCCTCTCGTCATCACTACTAGGGTGCACGGGTGCGAGGTACCGAGGATCCTGGTTGATGGGGGTAGTTCTACAGATGTAATTTTTTGGTCGTGCTTCAAAGCCTTGGGTCTCAACCATGCCAGGCTCGTCCCATACCATCACCCCTTGATTGGTTTCAGTGGGGAAAAAGTGCATCCCCTAGGAATGTATGAGGTTGATGTTAGGATGGGGGGTGAGTGGCCGCGATGGCTCAATAAGAAGATCAACTTTTTTGTGATGGATGAACAAGTCTTCTCGGCCTACAACATTATACTTGGGCGAGTGGCCCTTAGGGAATTCGAAGCCGTGCCATGCACGGTTCACCAGATGATAAAATTCCCAACCCCTTACGGGGTAGGGGAAGTTCAGGGAGACCAGACTACGGCACGGGAATGTTACTTTAACTCCTTCAAAGAAAGAGAGGCGCACAATAAAGCTACAACCACTTATAATATTGACACCCTTGACCACATAGATGAAACAAAGTTGAAGGAGGAGAAGCCGCAGAAGAGGTATAATCCATCATCCTCAATGAGGATGAACTGAAAAAAACCGTCCAAATAGGTAAGGCCCTAAATGTAGATATCAAAGAAGAACTCATCAAGCTGTTAAGGAGAAGACAAAACATCTTCGCGTGGAGTCATGCAGATATGCTGGGGATCGACCTCGAAATCATGTGCCACAAGCTCAATGTGGTAGAGGGTGCAAAGCCAGTCAAGCAGAAGAGGAGAATTTATTCTCGAGAAAAATATGAGGTCATAAGGGATGAGGTCAAGAAGCTAAAATATGCTGAGTTTATCAGAGAGGTCATCTATCTCGAATGGTTGTCCAACGCGATCATAGTCCCAAAAGCCAATAGGAAGTGGAGGATGTGCGTAGACTTCACAGACCTCAATAAACATTATCCCAAAGACAGTTTCCCTCTCCCCCGCATTGTTCAGATGGTAGGCGTTACCGCAGGCCATGAGATCATGAGCTCATGAGCTTCATGGATGCCTATTCAGGGTACAACCAAATCTTCATGGACCCTGAAGACTGAGAGAAAACGGCTTTCATTACCGACAAGGGGACATACTATTATAGGGTCATGCCCTTTGGCCTAAAGAACACTGGGGAAACGTACCAACGCCTTGTGAATAAAATATTTGAAGACCAAATCGGGAAGTCCATGGAGGTCTATGTAGATGACATGCTGACCAAAAGTTTGAAGGCATAAGATCATGTAGCCGACCTTGAGAGGACCTTTAACACAATAGACAAGTAACAAATGAAGCTCAACCCGACCAAATGTGTCTTCGGGGTTGGAGCAGGGAAGTTCTTAGAATTTATCGTCAACCAAAGGGGCATCGAGGCCAATCCTAAAAAGATAAAGGCCCTCATAGAAATGAAGACCCCCAATACCATTAAAGACGTATAGAGGCTCACAGGGAGAGTTGCTGCTTTGAATAGGTTCGTGTCCAGGGCCACAAACAGGTGTTACCATTCTTCAAAATTCTCAAAAAGGCCTTTGAATGGAGTGATGAGTGTGATGAGGCTTTCAAGGAGCTAAAGTCATATCTAGGGTCTCCCTTGCTATTATCACGGCCAGTGCAGGGCGAACGGCTACATGTGTACTTAGCCATCTCAAAATCAGCTATCAGCGCAGCTATTATGAGAGAAAAACATGGAGTATAGAAGCCGGTGTATTTTAACAGTAAGGCACTCCAGGGGGCAGAGCAAAGATACCCAAGGATGGAGAAGTTAGCTTATGCCTTGATCCATGCGTCAAGAAAGATAAAGCCGTACTTCCAGTCCCATACAATGGTCATCCTCACTAACTCTCCTCTTAGGCAGGTCTTACACAAGCCACAAAAATTGGGGAGGATAATGGCCTGGGATATAGAGTTGGGAGAGTTTGACATCGTATATCAACCAAGGATGGCCATTAAAGGGCAAGCGTTAGATGATTTTATGGCTGAATTTACTTGGGAAGATGATGAGCCTGAAGAGGAAAGCCACGATAAGATAGATACCCGATAAGGTAGAGTCATTGATTAACCCACGGACAAGGCTGAGACAAGCACATCTAGAGAAAAAGTGACTGAAAATGAAGAGGGAAGATATCTCTTTAGACAGGGGTTCCTCACCGAGGGAAATTTGTCAGAGGAAAAGATAGTGTGGAACCTCTTCGTTGACGGGTCCTCTTGCGAAAGCGGAAGTGGGGTTGGATTAATAGTATCAGCACCAGACGGTACAGACATTTAATGTGCCCTAAGGTTCAACTTCAAGGCCTCCAATAATGAGTCTGAATATGAGGCCCTTATAGCAGGCCTCTTATTGGCTAAGTCTCTTAGTGTCGACCATATTTTGGCCCATAGTGATTCAAGACTAGTAGTGAATCAAATACTGGGAGCCTACGAGGCTAAGGATGAGAGAATGACCAAGTATCTTGAAAGAGTGAAGTCACTATTGAAGATCTTCAAGGAAATGAAATTTAAGAGGATACCTAGGCTTGACAATGGTCGAGCTGATGCGCTTGCTAGGCTAGCCTCCACGACTAGGACAGATGTCAGAAGGACGGTCCCAGTGGAAATTTTACTTTGACCAACGATTGAAGAGGCAGAGGGAACACTTGGATCTTACTTAAATATTAATAGGGAAGCTTCTTGGATGGATCCTATAATCAAATAAATTAAAGAGGGGGAGATTCCAGAAGCAAAATAAGAAAAGAAAAAAGTGAGATATAAAGTTGCAAAATTCACTGTCACGGGGACACCTTGTACAAAAAGGGGTTTCTGCTCCCATTGCTCAGATGTGTGCACCCATCTGAGGTTCCACAGATCTTGCGTGATGTGCACGAGAGGTCATGTTCAAGCCATATTGGCGACAGATCATTAGCAAAGAGAATAGTAACCCAGGGATACTGGTGGCCGACCTTGGGGAAAGATGCCACGACATATGTAAAAAAGTGTGATAAATGTCAAAGGTTTGCCACCATCCCTCACCATCCCCATCAGCCTCTTACCTCCATCACATCCCCATGCCCATTCACAGTATGGGGAATCGATCTAGTAGGGGCTTTGCCCAGGTCCGTCAATAACTATCAGTACCTGATTATGACAATTGACTATTTTTCAAAATGGGTGGAGGCAGAGCCGATGGCAACGACCACCGAGCAAAAGACCTTCCAGTTTATCTGGAAAAACATTATATGCAGATATGGTCTCCCCAACACCCTTATTTCGGATAACGGGACTCAATTTAAGAATACGTCTCTGGAGAAATACTGCGAGAGGGTCAGTGTCAGGCAATTCTTCTCGTCCCCAGGCCGAGCTCAAGCCAATGGGAAAACTGAAGTAACAAACAGAACAATCGTAGACGGGATCAAGAAGAGACTCGAGGAGGTAAAAGGAAGATGGGTTAAGGAGTTGTACGCTGTATTGTGGGCCTACAGGACGACGACGAAGACTCCTACCTGTGAAACCCAGTTTATACTATCATATGGCTCAGAAGCCGTCATTCCCACCGAGATTGGATTTTTTACTCATAGGGTCCAAATGTATGACCCCCAAAGAAATATGGAAGAAAGGAGAGTTGACTTAGACTTGATCGAGGAAATGAGGGAAGACATTGAGATAAGGCAAGACGCCTACCAACAGAGGACCGCCAGGTTTTACAACCAAAGGGTGAGGCAAAGGCCAATCGCCGTGGGGGACCTAGTCCTCAAAAAGACTTGGAAAAAGCCCAACAATCTCCACCCAAATTGGCATGGCCTATACAGGGTCATTGATGAAATTGTCCCTGGAACCTATAGACTAGAAAACCTTGAAGGGGAACCCTTTTCCAACCCCTGGAATGCAGATCATTTGAAGAAATACTATCAGTAGTGTTGTAATATCCTACAGGACCATAGTTATAATGAATGTGTTGCTCCAACAGAACACTTGGAATGTTAATGAGAAGGTCATATTGGTCCCTCATCTTGTGTTTGTTAATTCTAGTGTAATTGGGGTTATACTTGGTGACAATATTGGTGGTAACCACCCTCGGCTATAATGAGGGTCAATAGTGGGGACGACCCCCCATTCACCCTCAAGAAAGATGAGGGGGGACTTGATTGAAAACATCATTAACTTGATGGTAACCACCCTCGGCTATAATGAGGGCCAATAATGGGGACGACCCCCCCAGTCACCCTCAAGAAATACGAGGGGGGACTTGATTAAAAAAATATCATTAAGTTGGTGGTAACCACCCTCGGCTATAATGAGGGTCAATGGTGGGGACAACCCCCCAGTCACCCTCAAGAAAGACGAGGGGGGACTTTTTCATTAACTTAGTGGTAACCACCCTCGGCTATAATAAGGGTCAATGGTGGGGATGGCCCCCCATTCACCCTCAAGAAAGATGAGGGGGAACTTAATTGAAAACATCATTAACTTGGTGGTAACCACCCTCGGCTATAATGAGGGTCAATGGTGGGGACGACCCCCCATTCACCCTTAAGAAAGACGAGGGGGGGCTTTATTGAAAAACATCATTGAGTTGGTGGTAATCACCCTAGGATATAATGAGGGTTAATGGTGGGGACGACTCCCCATTCACGCTCAAGAAAGACGAAGGGGGACTTAATTGAAAAACATCATTAAGTTGGTGATAACCACCCTCGACTATAATGAGGGTCAATGGTGGGGACGACCCCCCATTCACCCTCAAGAAAGACCAGGGTGAACTTAATTGAAAACATCATTAACTTGGTGGTAACCACCTTCGGCTATAATGAGGGTCAATGGTGGGGATGACCCCCCATTCACCCTCAAGAAAGACGAGGGGGGACTTTATTGAAAAACATCATTGAGTTGGTGGTAACCACCCTTGGATATAATGAGGGTCAATGGTTGGGACGACCCCCCATTCACCCTCAAGAAAGAAGAGGGGTGACTTAATTGAAAACATCATTATATTGGTGATATCCACCCTCGGCTAGGGTGAGGGTGAATGGTAGGGATGACCCTCCATTCACTCTCAATAAAGACGAGGGAGGACTTGTAAGATGGGTGAACACACATAACATCACAAGTCAAATCATACAAGACACAAGAATATAAGACAGGAAGAGAGAAATTCCATTATAAGAGAAAATTTCATGAGTGTGTTACAATATTTGTCCAAAAGGAAGTCAAGAACAAAAGCTTTACACACAGAGGGTATGGGCCACATACGGCCACCCTATTGAGAAACATCAGAGGTAAGGGCTTCAAGGTTAACAACGGGAGTCTCTTCGATGACCAAGACGGGATGATCCTCAGAGATGCTGACGCCTTCAACGTTCACCTGTGACTCTACATGGGCCAGCGCCTCAGCAAATAGGGGGTCGTTCAACTCCACCGCTTCCAGAGAGGGGCGGACAGATGATACAATATCAACAAACTTCATGATGACCCGCCGACAGGCTATCCTGATCCCCCTCTCCAAGTATTCAAGATCGAAGCCTTGAAACTCGTCTGAGAGTTTGTAAGCTTCCATTGTATCATCCTCGGCCTTCTTCACTTCCTCAGCTAGTTTTCTCTTGAACTGAGCGTTCAGGGCTTCTTCCTTTACCTTGAAGAGGTCATCCTTCGCCTTCAAATCTGCATCGTGCTTCCTCGTAAGCTCATCCAGGACCCTAGCGTTCTCAGACCTGTCTCTCTCCAATGTTGTCCTGGTAGTCTCGAGCTCGGTCTGCAGCTCAGCCTCATGCTGGATAGCTCTCTCGGATTCATGAAATTTTTATTGATTCTCGGCCATCCATTTGGTGGCCGACGTGAAGGCACAAATAGTCTGCACAAAGGTAAGCATATAGTAAGGGGCCGAGGGGACAGTCAGTGAAAAGTTGACTGAGGAAATGAAGTAAAAATAAGTACCTGGGCCAAAGTGTGCAGACCGTAATCATACACCTTGGCAGGGGGAATCTTCAATAAAAAATCATAATCAACGGCCGAGGGAGCAGAGAACATAGAAGTCTTGGCCGCCCTCAGGTTGGCTATGAGGGAAGATGGTTCAGCCTTCCAAACTGCTAAATTTTGAGACCAATAAGCCCCGATACTGAAAGAGGAGCCGGTCCCCTCAGACGTCTCCATCCTCGCCCTCGTCCGTGCATCCGATCGAGGATCAACCGGAACTTCTGGATCTTTTCTTTTACGACTGTCGACAGTCGGCACAATATGTGTTGACCCCACGACCTTTATCTTCCTCGAAGGCTGCTGAGGCTCTTTTCCCTTTTTCTTGCCTAAGCCAAACAGTAGGCTTGGGGAAGTCATCTCCCAAAGTTGGTCAGAGATAATTGCAGGACAGCCTGAAAAGGAGATGACATATCAAAAAGATACAGAGACAGATGAAACACTTGGAAAAAATCAAAAATTGAGCAAAAAACCACTCACATAGTTCTATCAAGGGGCCGACCCTCGGACCGTCTTCTTTAAGGAGATGAGGGGTCATTAAATCTTTAAACTTAGCAAGTTCACCCTCTCTCCCTCGCTCCCTCAGGTAGTCAACAATGACCCTCTCCTCCAAGCTGAGTCCGGGGTTTGATCGCGCTTTCATTGAATGGTTGGACCATACCCTTGGTACCCTCGGATCGTCTTCCACGGGATCTCCCTTGGCGGGGAATTCCCAATCCCCAGAGATAAAGAAAAACCTTTTCTTCCAATCATGATTGGAAGTCTGAACCACGAAGAGAAGCTTCTTGTTAGACTTCCTAGCCCCCAAATGGAAATATCCAGGTTGTTTGGACGATGAGGTGATGTTATAGCAGGCAAGAAATACATCGGTCGAGGGATCGTCGGTGAATAAATTCTTCCAAAGTGAGATGTAGTCGAGGATAGTCCTCCACGAGTTGGGAGGAAGTTGAGAGGGAGCAACCCCAAGGGCAGACAAAATTTTGACTATAGAAGGGTGTATAGGGAACCTAACGCCTACCCTTAACATCTCCTCATAAACAACAATCTCTCCCTCGTTCCTCTGGAAGACTCTCTCAGATTAAGTTGGGACTCTCATACTTATATTGGGTTGTATGCCAAAGAGATGCCTCCATACCAGGAGATCACGGTCCTTAACTGACAATACATAAGTCGAGATGCTTGAAGTACCAACTTGACCATCGTCATCAGAAGAACCCTAACTATCATCCTCCACTCTCTCGTCCTCGGGTCCCCCAGCCTCATCTCCTATCGGGGGACCCTCTGGAAAGGCTACTTGAAATGCTAGAGGGGACATGGCTGTTACAGGGACAGCCTTAGAAGGTTTTGTGCCCTCGGCCTGTTGGCTTGGGATAAGAGTGGACATCTTCCTCCTATAAGGACCAGCACTCGTCAGTGACGATGCTATCTGATCCATTTCCCCCTCGTACGACCGACCCTCGGCTGGACGACAAGACGACCCGCAGGTCTCAGGGGGTATTATTGTGGCTAATGGGATGAGAAAATGGGTCGTACCCAATTAGGGTCGGCCCCTCATCTTCTCTCGTCCTCCTCCTCTATTCGCCTAATCTTTACGAAGAACTTCTCTCTCAGGGATGGGAATTCCTCGGCTAAATCACAAAGCCTCCTAAGCATTAAGGGGAAGACCCTAAACTTAAAGGAATTTAGCTAACTTAACTACAAATAAATTTGTAGTTGACTAAGTTGGACTTTTGGATTAAAACTCAAGAAATAAAGGGTTTTGATCAAGAACACTCAAGAATAAGAAGAACAGCCCACTGGAGAAGAACGCCGGAAAATGTAAAATAACTAAGGAGAAAACGAAAAGAAACCCAAATGCAAATTGCAGTTGAAGGGTCAAGTAGGAATCTAAAGCAAAGAAAGGTTACGTGAGAACGAAGGCAAAGACGGCGAGGCTTGATGCAGAAGAAATCACAGAAATGGCTATAGAAGTTGTTGAGAATCTAGAAAGAGAGTTAAGGCGCGAAGAAGAAGAAGAAGAAAGGAAATGACTCCAGAAAATCATTTAAATATCTTGATAATAAGTGGGCCCATTAACCAAGGCAAAACACGTCCCACGAGGAGGGTATCATTAGGGCACAAAGTCCCAAGCTAAGTGTGCAGCCGCCACACCTGGGAAACTGAAACGATGATGGGTGTCTGCCTAGGTGTCAAATCAGCTTGACAGGTGTCACTCACCAAATTGATCATACACTTATTCAAAAGCAGCACTATCCCCCAGCCATATTAACAACATTAATGGCTAAGGGCTGGGGGTGATTGATATGCCCATATGTACTCTCGGTCAGGCCGAGGGCATCCTCCACTCGGACGAGGCCAATATCAGATGACCATTCAAGGGGCGAACCCCTCATCGTGTCTCGAATGACCCTTCGAGGGGCCAACTCCCATCAGGCCCAAATGTTCCTTTAGTGGGCTGACCCCTCATCAGGACCAGACGACCCTTCAGTGGGCCGACCCCTCATCAGGACCAGACGACCCTTAAGTGGGCTGACCCCTCATCAGTCCCAAACGACCCTTCGATGGGCCGACCCCTCATCAGGGTCTCGACGACCCTACAAGGGTATGACAGTATGAGGCCCAGGCTAGGCCTGGCTCATTACCAGCAGGAACTTTACCCTTGACCTCGTTTCATTGGTCGAGGGTGACATCATCACAACGCGTGATTTGGGAGACGCATGGAATAGTGCGTGTGGGGCTCATTTGGCACGTGGAAGACCGTTATAACAATATCATCCCCTCACGCGAGGGAATATTATGTCATCATTGATCACAGGTGGAACCTCCAGGTGTCAGCAGGGGATTAGTTGGATCATCATTGAAATGCACCAAGCATGCTTGGGGGGTACACTACTCCCCCCAAGACCTATATATACTTGTTACCTACAACCCTGCAAAAGGATTGAGAATTGTAACCCTAGCTAAAACTCTGCTTGTACACACAGTAGGGAGAGAGAAAGTGAGCTTATGTGCATTGTATCTAAGGCCATTAGTGCCCATACTTAGTGGATCCCACACTCACAGTGGATGTAGGCCATATTGGCTGAACTACTATACATCATTGTCTTATTCCTCTTATACTCATCCCCTTCTATACACTTACATACATATACATATATATCTTTATGGCTGCCATTGTTGTTACTGTTTGAGCTCATCATCACTTATCTGGTGGTGATGAATCCTAGCATCATCACTAGATATTATTATAATATATACTCTAGTGCTATCAGGGGAGATTGCGTGTAGAGGGTGAATCCCCTAGCTTGAGGAGTAGGGCGAGTATATTCCCAGGTCATAGCGTCCATTATATGGGTGAGGGGCATCTCACTTTTAAGGAAGGAATATGACTATTGATACAAAAATTAGTCAGATGACATGGACCAATTAGATAACGACACGTGTCATCATACATGGCAAAAATATATATTCATCGAACTATTTTGCAAACAAAATTACTCAGCATGCAGAGCATCTAGCCAAGAAGATCAAGCGACGATTACAGATTCAATGAAATTGGATTCAATGAACACTCTAATTATGTACAGATGTATATGTCTATCAAATAACGGCACAATCATCTATTCATATATACATCCCAAGGGCTATAAATACATTGTAACATTCCCCATTAGCGGGTAATTGATCATTGGCGATTGTCATTGAGATAAAGGCAGAATACCCGATAATACAAAACAGTGGGCATAGGTTATTTTCATAAGGCTGGACCACTTTAAAAATCCTTTGTCTTATTTCTTATTTCATATTTATCTGTGATTAATTAATTAGATCAAATCTAGTTTTTTACATCAATAGATTGCCACCGTCTATGGGAAACGACTATACGCAGCATTTTACATTGAAAACTTATCACCAATGGCTGAGATCCTAGAATCCAGTAACCGGAACAATGCTGAAGTTCCTCTTAACCCATCTACTCCCCCAACTATCCAAGACCTCAGTGGCATAGTGGCCAATTTAACCCATGGGCAAATAGCCATGCAAGAGACCATGCGTCAGCTCATTCAAACTATTCGCAACAGAACACCTACCCAATCATGTCAACGAAGCGTTCAGAGAAACACCCATTTGCCATCTTCAAGAACCAGACGTACGCTATTTCCAGATGTTTCTTAGTCTAGACGCACAGACTCTCATCACCCTGAGAGGTCCAATGATCCCTCATATCAGCCTGGTCTCACATCATCCATTAGAGCTATGGATTCTCAACAAAATGTTACTTTAACTCCGAAACAAATAAGCGCTCTGGAGAGGTTGAGTAGAGTCTCCACCTTTGATCGTCTAGGACCTAGTAGGAATAAAAATCCCCCTAGGATTGCATTAAGAAATTCTTAGCGACCAAGCGATCTAAGGGAAGGTTCTGCCCTATCACGCCCAATAACTCGTAATGAAATATCCTAAGAGGAGAATTCAGCACGATCAGTTACTCGGGTAAATAGATTGGAGGCTGGGAATTATGCATGGAAGGGCTCCATCCAGAGGTTGGAAGATAGGTTAGGGGAAATGGACAAGGCCAAAAACCCTCTCCAAAGAACCTTTATTAAAGGATCACCTTTTGTACAGGCAATTGTGAATTTTCTCACACCATCGAAATTTTAAGCTCCTATAATGATGCCAAAGTATAATGGAAAAACTGATCCCGTCATCCACATAGAACAGTACTAAGTTTCTACTGATATCTATGCAGTTCCTGATGAGATGAGGTGTAGAGCATTCTTAGGAACTATCACCGGGTCAACCCAAATATGGTATAATAACCTTCCTTGAGGACAGATTGCTACCTTCCACCAGCTAGCAGAGCTTTTCATAGGCAATTTCTATTTTGGTGTGAAGCCAGTCAAAAGGGTAGCACACCTATTGAGTGTAAGGAAAAAAATAGGGGAGAGTACCAGGGATTACATCACTCGTTTTAATAACAAGAAACTGAAGGTAATCAACTACGTGGAGAAGACAACAATTATAGCTCTGATGAGTGGTCTGTTACCTAACAAGTTATATTATACTTTGGCCAAAGATCCCACCAAATCCATGGCTGAACTGAGGGAAAAAGCATCTAAGATCATGAATGCCGAAGAGGCCATGGCTGCGAAGAAGAATGCTGATGCTAAAGCAGAGGCTAAGGCTGAAGGTAAATCTGAGAGAAAATATCAAAAGCACAATGGGGGTTGCAAGCTGTCGAAAGGAAAGGAGACGTTAGAGCAGTTAAAGAAGTATGGGAATTATACTCCCCTGAAGGTGGATATAAACCATATTCTAGAAGAGATCAAGAACAGCGATGAGATAACTTGGCCGGAGAAGATGAGGACAACCCCTGATAAGAGGGACAAATCCAAATATTGTGAGTTCCATAGAGATCACGTCCATACGACCAAGCATTGCATAGCTTTTCAGAATAAGATTGAAGCACTCATTCGACGAGGATAATTGAATAG
This sequence comes from Sambucus nigra, assembly GCA_949130495.1. Taxonomy (NCBI): domain Eukaryota; kingdom Viridiplantae; phylum Streptophyta; class Magnoliopsida; order Dipsacales; family Adoxaceae; genus Sambucus; species Sambucus nigra. The sequence continues at coordinate 205,635,553 of OX422223.1, forward strand.
GTTAGTTGATCACCAGAATGATGGGAGGACTAACAAAAGAGGAAGGCAAAGGCCCAAGTCTCCTCGTCGAAGAAGAGACGACAAGAAGAGAGACCATGAAGATGATTCGAAGGATGACCCCGACCTCCCCAAAAATCCAAGGCAACCTGAACGTGAGGTATTTTCAATTCATTTTGGATCAGTTGAATGTAATGTGATCATAGGTGGAGATGCAGGAGGTGGGGATTATACTGCTGAAAGGAAAGATTACCTCAATGAGGCCCAAGCTTGTTCTTATATACAACGTATAAATATGGCGGAAGAGGATCGCCCGAGGAAGGTGAACAAGGATAAAATGGTCATCAGTTTTTCCAAAAATGATCTGGAAGGTGTTCTGTCTCCTCATGATGACCCCTTGGTAATCAAGATGAGGATGAAGGATGTGGTGATTTCACGAGTATTGGTAGACAATGGTAGCTCTACTGACATAATGTTCTACCCCTGTTTTGATAGCTTGAATTTGAAGCTAGCCAGTTGGAGCCATATCACAGGCCCCTCCTTGGTTTCACTGGCAAGAAAGTTTTTCCACTTGGGACGATCAAGTTGGATATGCTCATTGGTACCTGGCTTGCCTGCAGAATAGAGAAAGTACATTTTGTCATAATGGACAAGAACGTTCAATCAGCCTACAACATAATCATGGGGAGGGTAGGTCTGAAAAGGTTCTAGGCAGTGCCATCCACGGTACATCAATGCTTGAAGTTCCTGACCAATTTCGGAGTTGGAGTTGTGAAGGGTGACCAAAAAGTTGCTCAGGAATGCTATTACTCATCTGCTGACCAGGAAGAGATAGAGGAAGCCAGGATGAGGACCGCCACGTACCAAGTGGATGAAACTGAAGATGCAGAGATAGAGACCTTGGATCCTAAAGATGAATTTGAGCTCGTGAAGGGTCGGGTCATGAAAGCCACAGAGAACATCATTCTAGACCATGAACGTCCAGAACGAACAACTCAAATTGGTGCTTCACTGGATCCGTCAATAAAGCAGGGGTTAGTGGCATTTTTAAAGCACAGAAAACAAGTTTTTGCATGGAGTCATGAACACATCCCAGGGATAGATCCAACCTTCCTATGCCACAAACTCAATGTTAATAAGGAGATCAAGCCGGTGAAACAGCGTAGGAGAGTCTTTAGCCCAGAAAATAACCAAGCCATTCACGAGGAAGTCGAGAAGCTACGAAAATCCTCTTTTATTGAAGATGTCAAATATCCTGATTAGCTAGCCGATGTGGTGATGGTAAAGAAGAAGAACAATAAGTGGAGGATGTGCGTATATTTCACAGATCTCAATAAAGCCTTCCCAAAAGATCACTTTCCCTTGCCTCGAATTGATCAACTGGTGGATGGTACCTCGGGGCATGAATTGTTGAGCTTCATGGACGTTTATTCTAGCTACAACCAGATTAAGATGAAACCAGAAGACAGGGAGAGTACTTATTTTATTACCCCAAGGGGAACATACTGCTATAATTTTATGCCTTTCGGACTTAAAAATGCAGGTGAAATGTACCAACGGTTGATGAATAAGGTGTTCGCAGAGCAGATTGGCCAAAACATGGAGGTTTACGTCAATGATATGCTGACTAAGAGAAAGAAAGATGCTGACCATCTAGCTGACCTGAGCTAAACTTTTGATCAGCTGGAAAAATATCAGATGAAGCTGAACCCGACTAAGTGCATATTTGGTGTACGAGAAGGCATGTTCCTTGGGTATATTGTGAATCAGTGAGGCATTGAGGCAAATCCTGAGAAGATTAAAGCTCTGCTGGAACTACGATCTCCAACTACAAAAAAGGAAGTACAAAGCCTCACGGGGCGTGTTGCAGCTCTTAATAGGTTTGTTTCATGAGCAATGGACAAATGTCTCCCATTCTTCAAGACACTTCGAAAAACTTTCAATTGGAATGACGAATGTGAGAAGGCATTTCAAGAGTTGAAGAAATATTTGGGGACACCTCCACTGCTATCTAAACCGGTGATAGGAGAGAGATTATACTTGTATCTGGCTGTCTCGGAGAGCGTTCAACATTGATAAGAGTGGAGGATGGAGTGCAAAAATCGGTGTATTACACCAGCAAAGCATTCCGAGGAGCATATATTAGATATCAAAGATTGGAGAAGCTGTCATTGGCTTTGATCGAGGAAAGTAAGAGGATGAAACCCTGCTTCCAAGCCCATACCATAGTGGTATACACTGATATGCCACTCAGACAGGCTTTGCATAATCTAGAAAAATTCGGAAGACTGATGTATTGGGCGGTGGAACTGAGCGAGTATGATATTGTTTATGAGCGAAGGCCTTCACTCAAAGGGTAGGTGATAGCAGATTTCATTGCGGAGTTCACTTACCCAGATGCCTCGGACTAGCAAGGGTCTAATGCATAACAACCCTTGGATATTAGGGGATCATCAAAGACAATCGTCGATCAACTTCCAACAGTAGATTTATTAGAGGGGATGACAATCGAGCAACAAGAATAGTCGAGTAACAACCCAGTATTGGGAGATGATAAAGGAAGTACCAAATATTCCATCAGGGAACCTTGTTAGAACAAGAGTTTGATAATGGTATGCCTATATGGAGTTTTTATGTCGATGGCTCTTCGTGTTCTACAGGCAGCGGAGCCATAATAATTCTCAACAGTTCGGATGGGTTGGATATCGAATATGCTCTGTGCTTTCAATTTAAAGCTTCCAACAATGAAGCTGAATATGAAGCTATGATCGTGGGCTTCAGTTTAGCCAAAACGATGCATGCAGAGCAAGCTATCATGTTTAGTGATTCACAGTTAATTGTAAATCCTATTATGGGGTTGTATGTAGCGAAAGGAGACTTCATAGCAAGGTACCATGCTAAAGCTATAGAGATTGTGTCCACTTTTGCAGCAGTCCAATTGATCAGAATACCAAGATTAGAGAATGCGAGAGCTAACACACTATCTTGATTAGCCTCAGCTACTCGCACCGAGCTACGAAGAACAATCCCTATTGAGATACTGGCAGACAGGAGCATATATGAACATCTAATGGTGAGATTCATCACCTTGGATATGGGACCATCCTGGATGGACCCCATCAGGGGGTATATCGAAGAAGGGGTTGTACCAACTGACCAACTTGCAACCAAGAGGCTGAAGTTTAAAGTTGCTCGGTATGTACTGAACAATGGCATTCTGTATAGAAGGGGTGTCATAGCAGGTCTACAGAGATGTGTGCATTCTTCAGAAGTTAAAGATCTGATAGAAGAAATTCATGAAGGCTCTTATGGAGCTCATGTAGCAGGTCGGACCCTCTTGTAGAGGATAATTACCCAGGGATATTATTGGCCAACGATGAGAGATAACAGTACAGGTTATGCAAAAAAATGCGATAAGTGCCAACATTTCTCTTCCATCCGAAGAACTCCCCTAGCAACGTTAAAACTCATCACTTCCCCGTGGCCATTTTCCATGTGGGGGGATAAACTTGGTCGGGCATTTACCAACCACCAAAGGGAGATTCAAATATTTAGTAGTCGTTGTTGATTATTTCACCAAATGTGTGGAAGCTGGACCTCTCATTGACATGTCATATGAAATGGTATATCAGTTCATCTGGAAGAACGTCATTTCCAGGTACGGTCTGCCAAACGCTTTCATCACTGACCATGGTTTCCAATTTGATAATGAGGAGTTCGCTGCATATTGTCACCAGTCTAATGTCCAAAATATCCATTCTGCACCGGGCCATCCTCAGAGCAATGGGTAAAGTGAAGTGACGAACATGACTCTATTGAACGGGTTGAAGAAATAGATGATGATGCAAAGGGAAATTGGATTAACGAGCTACATTCTGTATTATGGGCTTATCGCACAACACCCCAAACAACAACTGGGGAATCTCCTTACATGCTAGCCTTTGGAAGTTAAGCAGTTATACCAGCTGAACCGGGCCTTCCAACACACATGGTACTTAATTTTAACTCTCTTGTAAGCAATTTGATGAGACATTTAGATTTGGATATGCTCGAGGAAGTGAGAGAAGATGTAGCAATCAGGAATGCGGCATACTAGCAATGAACTGCAATGTTTTACAACAAAAGAGTCAAGCAATGTAATCTTAAGGAGGGAGACTATGTGCTCAAGAAGGTGATTCAGAAGCATAATAAGCTAGAGGCCAACTGGCATGGGCCCTACTGGGTGAATTCGGTTGTTCGACCTGGAACTTACAAAATAGAAACTTTAGAGGGAAGAGAATTCAAAAATGCGTGGAATGCGGAGCACATGCGCAAATATTATCAGTAATATAGATTCACATGTACCCCATTTCTTTCAAATATTAATAAAGATGATATTTTCTCCACATTTCTTTTTGTTCATTTTTTTGGAGTACTCGTGCTACACACTACACCAACCACAGTTGGTCAGCATTCCAACTACGATTAGTCGGCAACAGCAACCACCAACTACGGTTGGTCAGCAACAGTAACCACCAACTACGGTTGGTCGGCAATAGAAACCACCAACTATGGTTGGTCGGCACATCAACAACCACCAACTACGGTTGGTCGGCATATCAACAATCACCAATTAAGGTTGGTAGGTATCAACAAACTTAGCCAACAATGTTGGCATAACAATCATATAAGGCAAAGCCTATTTGATTAAGGATGACCTCAAGGGGCATCTAAAACTAGGCAAGAAGATGGGTGACCTCACGGGGCATCCACTGTCTAGGCACCAAGGTAATCCTAATAAGATTACTACAACTAAGCAGGATCATGGGATGAAAATCATTTCATTTCTTAGGCACTTATGGGTGAAAAGTCACTACAACTAGGCAGTAAATGGGGCAAAGTTCCATTGTCTAGGCAAAACAGGACAAATTGTCCCTCTATAGATATATATGCATTCATATGCTAAAAATAATAAGAAAAACATCTTATAAATTATTTCCAAGGAAAGAAAATTGTGCAAAGATGAACTTTTCTTCATTAAATATAAGAAGGTTACAAAAAGATGAACTTTTCTTGATTGAATACAAATTTCCTATTATATTGGCTTTTTCCTTCAGATTTTGGTACAGGTTCCATTCCAGTCGGAGGATCATCTAAAGCATAAGGAGAATTGATAAAATTCATATCACGTAACATTATGATGTTGCTCGAGCTCGATCGATCAAGCAGATGTTGAGGACGAGATATCTCAAAATCTCCATGAAGATGGTAATCACCAAGATACCTGGAGATCAGACACTTAGGAATGGCACTAGCTGGAATCCAGCTGACATCCAGTTTAAAAGGAGGGTTAGGCAGATCAAGTAATCCAGTCTCATACCAGTACCATAAGTAATTTCCATCCTCAAGTCTCATCACACCTAAAGAATTCAACCACCCTTATTTATATCCCTCATTATTTGACTATTTCAACTGAGCATCGAGATGACATAGAGCCTCATTATATCCTCCCATCCAAAATTCTCTAGGTTGCTTGTGAAATTAATAAGTCAATCTCTCAAGCTTCTCATGAAGTTTTTTCACCAAGATGTCTTTACTTTACATTACAGAGCTCTGGTTAGAGAGTTGGTCAATCAGATTTTGAATTTTCTGGGACATTTTAGCTAAGGGTTGATTTTTTGCTTTCATCTGAGCAGTTTGATTGGCTAATGCTTCCTGAGTCCCGGTCTCTTCAAAACATCTCTGACCAGCTCTAGTTCTACCCCGCAAGTAAGATGTGGGTCTGACTTATTGCAAAGCATTCAGTTCTTCTCTCAAAGCGGCATTTTCAGTTTTTAAAAATGAAAAGCCTTCATCATTGACTTGCACCATAGCTCCCGAAGAAGAAGAGGCAGTAGATTTCAGTTGCTTCACCTCTTCTTGCAAGGCAATATTTTCTTCCTCCAGCAGCTTGGCAATGTTCCTCTATTCCTCGATCTCAAGTTTCAACACATTTTCTCTTTTCTCATGGGCCGAGATATACTTGTCATAGCTATGATCAACACTCAATTGTTGGTATTTTTTCTCATACCCTTCGTGCAAAAGTGCAGTGGTTTCCTTATGTTGAAGTTGAAGATCCTCGATCAGTCATCTTATAGTAGGCCACATTTTTGGATACAGTCCGATCTAGTAAACACTTCAAGTATTGGTATGCCTCAATTACTCGCTCAGAGGCATCAAACCCAAGGATATCAATTATTTGAGCCTTAGTAAAATCTGTATGACCATCTTTGAAATAGTCATTACATTTCTTCATCAACTCTGTATCATGAGTTGATAAGAGTTCCATCCTGGTAATAAACTAACAAGGAAAAGCAAAAATTCATTAAAAACAGAGCAAGTAAAGGAGAAATTCAGAATAGATAACCAAGTCCATTTTTATTGATCACAAGATGAGAAAGTATATCCAAAGGTACAACCAAAACTGAAAAACAACAAAGTTAAAGTGTCGAACAATGTTACACCTTCTCCTCATTGCCTACAACATCTTCAGCTGGTTTGGATGAAGGAGTTGGTTGCTTGGAGGGAAGATGATGTTGCTCAATAGAAGTGGCATCCTATTAAACCTGCTCGGAGGATTGAGGTGGGATGGCAGCAGTTGTTTGTTCTACTATTACCATATAAGATTCATCAAATGTAACTTCATCTTCTACTTCTTCTTCAACAGTAGGGGGAGGGCCATGGGTATGTTCCCGAAATAGTTCAGAATAATTAGCGGCATTCAACCTCTTCAAAGTTGCTACCCATCCATATCTGAAGTATATTAAACTTGCATACTCCATCTGGGAAGAGACAGCGGCTAAGGCCTTGTTCCATCCTTTGTCCCAGTTAGAGCTAAAGGACTTCTTCACAACATCTTTCCTTTTCGCTCTCCGAGGAAGTTTTCTCTCTAAGAAGCTCTTCAGCAGACTTCATTTTTTCTTCAAATTCTTTCTTACATCGTTCAGCCTCTTTAAGCTTGGCGTCAGCCTCCTTGGAGGCATTTACAGCTTAATCTCGTGTGGACTCAGCACATTTGATTTTATTCTCCCAAGCATCTCTATCCTCTTTGTACTTTTGCTGGGATTCCATTAATGACTTTGACAGCCCAGCAAGAGCTTCCTCAACCTCACTGGATGAAGTTGAAGATTTAATAGCTTCATCCTTCTCTACGATATTATCAAAATACACTAAAAACTGGAAAAAGAAGACAAGAACAAATCATAGCCTGAACATGGCAATGAAAAATAAAAATAATAAGTATAATGGCCACTTACGGTTGCAAGAAGTTGGGAAGCCACATCAATAACTTTACTCCGAGGAGTTGAAGTTTCAGTAGCTCGATGATCAGGGAGAGTCCCTGACTTGATTAATTTCTTATCCAAGCCAGGAGTAAGAACAGCTGGAGAACTAGCCATAAGAGAAGAAAACCCAACTCCAACAGGTTGAGCAGCAGAATCAATGGTCTTCTCAGCAGGACCTCTCCTCAACCTTTTCAAAAAAGTACCTTCAATCAAAGATACTGCCTCTTTTGAGGCAACAACTTCAATCACAGGTGCTTCTTCTTCTCTAATGAGGGCAACAGGGGGCTTGCTCATATATTTGGCAGAAGCAATCCCTTCAGTTGGGACATCGCTTTTGTTTTTCTCTGCCTTTTCAGCATCCAGCGCAGGCTTAGCAAAAAATTCAGGAACTTTCCTCTTCTTCATCATATCAGTAATAGGAATACTCAAATCAGAAGAGGATTCTTCTACACTCGAGATCTTGGTATTTACTCAAGATCAATTACCACAGGAGGGGTAAGAGGACGAGCAATAAAAGATGAGGAGGTGTTTTTGTATCTCAGCAAATAAGAAGCTGACCTCATGTGCTCACTATTGATAGATTGATGCAAACCCCATATAAGTAACAAATATTTTATATTTATGTCACTCTCTTTTGGAGGTTTCCTTTTACTGTCAACTGCAACAAACAAAAATGAGTGTCAGTAACGCATTTTATCAAACACAAAGAAAGCTAAATTGAAAAAACCAAAAACAACCTATCCCATTGCCATAAAGTGGGCATCTGGGACCTTGATACACATCTTTTCCTTTTAATGGGGGGTGTTGCCATTTTTCATCACAACCCCATGATCAAAATAGTCCCTATTGGTGTTGGGAAGATTGACCACTAAAGATCTATTTGAAAACCTAGTTTTTAATTAAAAGTAGTGTCACTGGTAACCCATTTATAACAATACATAGTTTTAGGAATTCCTAAGCGAGTTCCATGTATTTGGTTCAACCTATATACTCCATTAACTACCCTCCATGTATTTGGAGCTACTCTTGTAGGAATAATATCAAAATATTGGCAAAACTCCAAACACAAGGGATTAGGCGGGAAAGAAAAACCACATTCCGCTACAAAATAGAGGTAAACCAGTGTCCCTCAGTTAGAGAAAATAAATCAGAAGGGCAAGGAGGTTCCTCTAGAATAACCCAAAAAGGAATTGCAAAATCATCCCGGAACTTATCCAAAGATTTGATAAGATAAACCATGATGGATTAAATAAAGAAAGAAGAAGGAATGAAGAAGTTATTACATAAAACTGAGAAATCTGCTAAGGCGGATGGCAGAAAGAATGACAGTACAAGGATAGAGTGAGAAGAAAAAGAGTTTAGAAGTCTGGAAGTAAAACATAAAAGATGATTTGATTCTATAGCTTTTAAATGCCTTGCATCTATAAGCGAAAAAGAAATGATTACTAGAAAAGACGATTGCGTTTTTGGCGGGTAAATGATGAAAAGGACGCAAATATCCAGGCGACTATTGAAGATTCAAAATATTTACGAGTTTTCCATTTTGCGCTTAAATAACAAGAATGGGTAAAACAGGTCTGAGCGACGTCTGGGCATAATGTTCCACAGTCTCATATTCAACCGCGACTGTGAAACACTGGGGGCTTCTGTTGATACAAAAATTAGTCAGATGATGTGGACCAATTGTAAAACGACACGTGTCATCCTAGATGGCAAAAACATATATTCATCGAACTATTTAGCGTACAAAGTTACTCAACATGCAGAGCATCTAGCGAAGAAGATCAAGCGACGATTACAGATTCAATGAACATCGGATTCAATGAACACTCTAATTATGTACAAATGTATATGTCTATCAAATAACGGCACAATCATCTATTCATATGTACAACCCAAGGGATATAAATACATTGTAACATTCCCCATTAGTGGCTAATTAATCATTGGCGATTGTCATTAAGATAAAGGCAGAATACCCGACAATACAAAATAGTGGACATAGGCTATTTTCATAAGGCTGAACCACTTTAAAAATCCTTTGTCTTATTTCTTATTTCATATTTATCTGTGATTAATTAATTAGATTAAATCTAGTTTTTACAACATATTGACGCCGCCTGTGGGAAATGACTATACGTAGCGTTTTTCATTGAAAACCAAGGTGGACCACTTCCTGCCAGTTCACACAGACTTTGAAATGATGCGTTATGCGCAGCTATTCATAGTGGAGATTGTTAAGCTACACGGGTGTCGATAAATATTGTGTCCGACAGAGACAGTTTTTGTAGCCCATTTTTGGCAGAGCTTTCGGGAGGCCATGGGCACAGAGCTACGTTTGAGTACAACCTATCACCCTCGGACCGATGGGCAGACTAAGAAGGTTAATCAGATGCTAGAAGACATGCTCAGGATGTGCCTTTTAGACTTTGGGGGATGATGGGAGAGATATCTTCCTTTGGTAGAGTTCGCGTATAACAACTCTTACAAATTCACGATTGGCATGACATCGTTCGAGGCATTGTACGAGATACCTTGTCGTTTACCCGCATGTTGGTTAGAGGTGGGGGACAATAAGTTATTGGGGGTGAATATTATACAGGAGACTTCTGCCAAGATAGAGTTGATTCGAGGGCGGATTCAGATGGCTCAGGATAGGTAGAAGAGTTATGCTGATGCTTCGCGGAGACATGTGGAGTTAGAGGTTGGGGATCAGGTATTAGTCCGAGTGTCCCCTATGAAAGGGGTGATGAGGTTCGACAAGAACGGTAAATTATCACCGAGGTACGTAGGACCCTTCCCTATTATTGAGAGGGTGGGAACGATAGCATATAGACTGGGATTGCCAGAGCATCTTCAGCGGATACACGATGTATTCCATGTGGCATCGCCGAAGAAATATCGAAGGAGCGAGAGGTCCTTCTGGCACATTCCACTCTAGGAAATTGATTTACATCTAGACATCTCGTATGAGGAGAGGCCGGTGGCAATTATCGATCATAGTGAGCGCAAGATACGATCCAAGGTTGTTCCACTTGTTAGAGTACAATGGGATTTTCACAACGTTGGCGAGTCTACCTGGGAGCGGGAGGAGGATATGCGGGAATAATATCCAGAGCTATTCACCATAGGTACGACCTAATTTCGGGGAAGAAATTCCTTTGTAGGGGGGAGTATGTAACACTCTGTAATTTTATGCATTTAATAGTTAATTAATTTGGGAAAAATTTAAATTACTAGTGTGTCGTGATTTAATGGAATTAATTATGGACATTTTTATATAAATATTCATCGAGAGAATAATTGGTTAATATTTATGGGAAATTAATTTACTAGGTAAATAATAATAGTTAATTACGTCTTAAGAGTATTAATGATGTGGGGTTTACTTATCTCAACGGGGAGTCGGTTCCAGACTTAGTTAGGTGGGAGATAAGAAATTTTATAAACTTATCTGAATGTCAATTCTGAGTGCACGGTTGAGTCCAGAAGGGCCAAGATAGTTGGAATAGAGTACCCGGGGATAGTAAATGGGACTCAGGACGTTTTTAGGCACAGTCGGGCCCACACGGGGGGTATTTGGGTCACTTGGGCGCCCATTAGGCTAAAAATGTGATTAAGCCTAATTACTTAATTAAAGGAAAAAGGGGAACGGCTAATTATACTGTGGAAACCCTATAGTGGGAGAGAATACACTAAGGAGCACTTAAAGGCACTAGGAACCATTTTGGCTGGGATCGATCGATCGATGGTCGAGGATTTTTGGCAAGTCGGCCAGTTTTAGTTTATAAGGGAAATTTACAATTCCCACACATTATTTAGTGAGAAAGAAATATAAGACACAAATTCGTTACAATTGTGAGGGAAAGTAATTGGGATTTGTAGGAAATTTATGGGTGACACATTGTGGTTAGTTTTGGAGAAATATATTCCAAAATATTAAAATTCGGATCCAGTGGGCGAGTCCGGGTATAGTGGTTGAGCGATTCCAAATAATTAAATTAATTAATGTGCAAATTAATTAATAATCTGAGTTGCACCATAAACTCAAGTTATGACATAAAGGCTAGTGTCACAGGTTTAGTACACGGTAAAGCCGAGATTATTTATATATATATATATATATATATATATATATATATACGGTGTGCGATAGTATATATATATATATATATATATATATATGGTGTGTACATTAATATCAGTGGCTAGATATTATTATAATATATACTCTAGTGCTATCAGGGGAGGTTGCGCATAGAGGGTGA